>ONZH01025233.1:0-142335 GCA_900303285.1 Rhinella marina
AGCCAATTTTCCCCACTTTAGGGGGAAAAAATTCCTTACCGACTCCAATCAGGCAATCGGAATAACTCCCTGGATCAACGACCCATCTCTAGTAACTATAACCTTTAATATTATTACCCTCCAGAAATACATCCAGGCCCCTCTTGAACTCTTTTAGTGAACTTACCATCACCCCCTCCTCAGGCAGAGAGTTCAATACTCTCACTGCTCTTACCGTAAAGAATCCTCTTCTATGTTTGTGTACAAACCTTCTTTCCTCCAGGCGCAGAGGATGTCCCCTCATCACAGTAACAGTCCTGGGGATAAAACGTTCATGGGAGAGATCTCTGTACTGACCCCTGATATATTTATACATAGTTATTAGATCTCCCCTCAGTTGTCTTTTTTCTAAAGTAAATAACCCTAATTTTCTAAAGTAAATAACCCTAATCTTTCTGGGTACTGTAGTCCACCCATTCCAGTTATTACTTTAGTTGCCCTCCTCTGAACCCTCTCCGGCTCTGCTATGTCTGCCTCGTTCACAGGAGCCCAGAACTGTACACAGTACTCCATGTGTGGTCTGACTAGTGATTTGTAAAGTGGCAGGACTATTTTCTCATCACGGGCATCTATGCCTCTTTTGATGCAACCCATTATCTTACTGGCCTTGGCAGCAGCTGCCTGACACTGGTTTCTACAACTTAGGCTACTTTCACACTAGCGTTATGGAATTCCGGTATTGAGCTCCGTCATAGGGGCTCAATACCGGAATAAAACGCTTCCGTTTTGTCCCCATTCATTGTCAATGGGGACAAAACTGAACTGAAGACAACGGAATGCTCCTGAAAGCATTCCGTTCAGTCTTCAGACCGGAGAGCAAACCGCAACATGTTGCGGTTTGCTCTCCGTACTAGTTATCCGCACCTAAACGGATCCGGAATGACCCCCAATGCAAGTCAATGGGGACGGATCCGTTAGGTGTGGACACACTTGTAAACGGATCCGTCCTCCATTGACTTTCAATAGAGGTTATTCCGGATCCGTTTAAACGCTAATACAACCGGATCCGGAATTACGGATCCACAAGGTTGTATTACTCAGTACGGATCCGGCGGGTGAAGGGACCCGCCGGATCCGTACTAACGCTAGTGTGAAAGAGGCCTAAGTTTGCTGTTCACTAAAATTCCTAAGTCCTTTTCCATGTTAGTGTTACCCAGTGTTTTACCATTTAGTACCGTATTTTTCACCCTATAGGATGCACCGGCCCATAAGATGCACCTTGGTTTTACAGGAGGACAATAAAAAAATTTTTTTCATTAGACCTCAGGTCAGACCAACAATCAGACTCCCAATGTTAATCAGACCTGAGCTCACAGGCCCAATTAGACCCCCAATGTTAATAAGACTCCAGAGAAGACCCCAATCAGACCTCAGATCAGACCCCAATGTGAATGACCCCCAATCAGATGTCAGATAAGAGCCCCATGCCTCTCATCAGCCCCCATGCCTCTTATGCCCCCAGCCTCAGAGCATATAAAATAAGTAAACCACTTACCTCTGGAGGGTAATAATATTACAGGTTATAGTTACTAGAGTTGGGTCGTTGATCCAGGGAGTTATTCTGATTGCCTGATTGGAGTCGGGAAGGAATTTTTTTTCCCTAAAGTGGGGAAAATTGGCTTCTACCTCACAGGGTTTTTTTGCCTTCCTATGGATCAACTTGTAGGAAAACAGGCCGAACTGGATGGACAGATGTCTTTTTTCGGCCTTATAAACTATGTTACTATGTTACCTCGCCTGGACACCGCCGCTCCTCACCACCCACGATCTTCATCCTCCTGCTGTCAGGTGTGCTGTGAACTGGCACGTAAGCCTCCAATCTATCCAGATCCATCTGTAGCAGTATACTGTCCTCTTCTGTGTTAATTACTTTACACAGTTTAGTGTCATCTGCAAAACATGATATTTTACTGTGCTAGCCTTCTACAAGATCATAAATAAATATATTGAAGAGAATAGGGCCCAATACTGACCCCTGTGGTACCCCACTAGTGACAGTGACCCAATCTGAGTGTGTACCATTAATAACTACCCTCTGTTTTCTATCTCTCAGACAGTTACTTACCCACGTACAGACATTTTCTTCCAGGCCAAGCATTCTCATTTTATATACTAACCTTTTATGTGGTACAGTGTCAAATGCTTTGGAGAAGTCCACATATACGACAACTATTGATTTGCTGCAACCAAGTCTAGAACTTACCCCCTCATAGAAACTGATTAAATTAGTTTACCCACAACAGAGATAGTGTTAGGTTCCCATTCTGCAGAGAACACCTTGACGATTCGGTGAATGGGCTCAGATAATTTTGTACAAAATATATTTGCCAAGAGTCTCTGATTTATCAAACAAGCATAGCATGAGCTTTGGAATACTCTATATCACTATGGCATTTTGTGCTTTATCTGGTAGCAGTGTGCGGTTGCATTCTATGTATTTTCTTTTGACATGTATTTAGCCATAGCAACCAGCACCTGCACTCTGGGATGTGCTGACTGAAATTTCTCTTTTTTTCTTTGTAAGTTTGTACGGGAGGTGTGGCTACTCCATTTGGTCATGCACTCCTGACCAGCCCATTTGCCCCACAGGTTGTTTTTAATCAGTGCAACTATAAAGTCAAGTGATTCGGCATGCATGCTAGTATCTGCATTCCTGAACTAGGGGAGGCCTTTGAAGCACCAGAAATGGCAAAAGGCAGAGTGGATACAGCATATGTGGAACAAAACACCCCCTGATTATATGGAAGCCAAGTCTGGCACATAACAGGTAGGAGATAGTGTTAGGTTCCCATTCTGCAGAGAACACCTTGACGATTCGGTGAATGGGCTCAGATAATTTTGTACAAAATATATTTGCCAAGAGTCTCTGATTTATCAAACAAATTTGGAATACTCTATATCACTATGGCATTTTGTGCTTTATCTGGTAGCAGTGTGCGGTTGCATTCTATATATTTTCTTTTGATGATGGTGCTGACTGAAATTTCTCTTTTACCGTTAATAACTACCCTCTGTTTTCTATCACGGAGACAGTTACTTACCCACGTAGAGACATTTTCTTCCAGGCCAAGTATTCTCATTTTATATACTAACCTTTTATGTGGTACAGTGTCAAATGCTTTGGAGAAGTCCACATATACGACAACTATTGATTTGCTGCAACCAAGTCTAGAACTTACCCCCTCATAGAAACTGATTAAATTAGTTTACCCACAACAGATGTTAAACTTACAGGCCTATAGTTTCCAGGCTCAGTTTTTGACCCCTTTTTGAATATTGGCGATGTGTCAAACTCGCTCCAGGAAGACAACACACCGTTCGAAGATCCTGGTCTTTCCGACAGATCGCCCTATCTGTAGCGCTAATAATTGAGTCTCCCACTACCAGCACCTGTCTGGCCTGTCCTGCTCTCCTGGTCCCCTGCTTACTGGAGCTGATATATCCCTGTGTGGCAGAGGAATTGTCCGGCTGCAGCAGTGCTCTCTCTTAGATGACATCCTCCTGATAACTTGTTGGCAGTGCTGAGTCTGTAAGCCAAAGTCTGTAAGCCAAAGCCCCTACTCAGACTCCTCAATTTCCCCTGACTCCGACTCCCTCATACATGGCGCGTGTTTAAGTGATAACTTTAAACAAACTTTGCATAAATCAATAGTACAGATATGTAATGACAAAAAGAGTTTGTAATATATGTTGTACTAGTTATCTTTACTCTGAACTTTCAGTATCAGGCTTCTCTGGGTACAGCTCACTAAGGGCCTGATGTATGAAAACTGTCTTGGTCTAAGACTTTCTTTGTTGCCCATAGCAACCAATTAGAGCTCCTCTTTCATTTCTCCAGAGCACTATATGTAGTGAAAGGGGAGCTCTAATTTGTTTCTATGGGCAACAAAGAATCTTCTACACCTAGACAGTTTTCATACATAAGGCCCTAGGTGTTTTGCATATAGAAGCCATCAATGCAGATAACCTCTCCAAACATGAGCTCAGAGGAAACGCAAACTAAGGCCCCTTTCACACCTGTGGCGCGGGGCTCCGTGTTGCCGCAGGTGCACGAGTGGGGCCAGGACTGCGCTCCGGCCATTCACTGTAATGGGGCAGGCCGCGGATCCGGCCGCAGCACGGCAACCCCTTGTATTTTCGTTCCGGCCGCCTCTCAGCAGGGGTTGCCGTGCTGCGGCCGGATCCACGGTCCACCCCATTACAGTGAATGGGGCCGGAGTGCAGTTCCCCACACGTGCACCTGCGACAGCACGGATCCGGCGGGCTGTTCACCCACTGGAACAGCCTGCCAGAGCCCCGCGCCGCAGGTGTGAAAGAGACCTAAAACATAAAGCAGACAGAGAGAACATGCACTGGACAATTGATTTATGCACAGTTTATTGAACATTTAGATATACTAAAAAATACTTGCCTTAACCCCTTAGTGACCACCCATACGCCTTTTTACGGCGGTCACTAAGGGGCCTTAGGCTGGGCCGCCGCTTTTTCACGGCGGCCCAGTCTAAGCGCTGCACGGGTCTCCCGTGCAGCGGGGAGCACGGGCCCGGCTCTCACATGAAAGCCGCGGCCCTGCTCTAACAGCCCGGACCGGCAGGAGTGCCGTTCCGGGCTGTTTAACACTTTACATGCCGTGGGCAATGGCGCCCGCCGCATGTAATGTGCTGACAGAGGGAGCGGTCTCCCTCTGTCTCCCATCGGCACCCTGCAAAAGCGATCGCAGGGTGCCGATGTGTGGGAAGGCTAGCAGGGGTCTGATCTAGGCCCCAGACCAGCCTTGAGTAGATTACCAGCAGGCTGCGCCTCTCTGGCGCAGCCTGCTGGTCAAAGTATGAATAGCATTGCCATTAAAATGCAATGCACTATACTATAGGGATAATGCATTGCATTTTAAAGGCAATCAGAATACTGTTTGTTATAGTACATTATTCTATTAAAAAAAATCCCATAAAAAAAAATTACTCTTTTTTTCCATTGAAAATAAGCTTTTCAATGAAAAAAATTGCAAAAAAAAAATCTCCCCCATATGTTTGGTATCGCCACGTCCGTAACGACCCGTACTACATAAATATCACAAAAATTAACCCCTACGGTAAACACAATTTTAAAAAAAATGAAAAAAAAAAAAAGACAATTGCTAATTTATTCTTAGTTGCCACCAAAAAAACGTTATAACAAGCGATCAAAAAGCGTCATTTACTCAAAAAGGATACCAATGAAAAGTACAAGTTGTCCCGCAAAAATGAAGCCCTGACACAACTCCATAGAAAGAAAAATAAAATAAAAAATTGTTCTTGGGAATCAGCAATGCAAAAACTTTTTTTTTCTTTTAAAAAAAGGATTTTATTGCAAAAAAGTAGTAAAACGCAAAAAAAATATATATGTATTTGGTATCATTGTAATCGTATTGATCCAGAGAATAAATATATGTTGTAATTTATACCGAAAAATTATCGCCGTAAAATTTATAATGTAAAAACGCAGTGGTGGTATTGCAATTTTTCCCATTTCCCTCCCAGAAAGAGTTAATCAAAGTTAATCAGAAAGTTATCTGTACCCCAAAATGGCACCATTAAAAACTACAACTTCTCCCGTAAAAAATAAGCCCTCATACATCTATATAGACGGAAAAATGAAAAAGTTATAGCTCTTGGAACGCGACGATGAAAAAAGAAAAAAAAACGCTTGGTCACTAAGGCCAAAAACAGGCTGGTCACTAAGGGGTTAAAGGGGTATTCTCAGCACATTGATTCACTGGTTGACAGGTAGTTTGCACTTACTATGTCTCCTCAGGCCGTGGGGGGGTCCCCAGCAGTTATTAGCATATATTAACTTACTCTGACAGAGCAGGAGGTTGTGATCTCTAACACAATTACAGGTAAAGCGATCCTTCTCAGCCCTCGACACATTTTGCTTACTGAGGTCACTCCTGCCAATCAGATAACAGTCTTTCTGGTCTGCAGGTTACCATAGAAACCTGTGTACAGTGGGAGACCTGCTGAACTGTCTATAGTTCATGACTAAAGTAAAATCTACTGACCACTGTATTTAGAAAATGTCATCTTTAAACTGTCCCTTTATGTTGAAAGCTAATTTTTGTAACTAGTGAGAAAACCTCTTTAATCCCGTTCTCTCTAGCAGATCTGAGAGGAGTGCAGCCATTCCTTCCCAGTGCCTTTTTCCTCTGATCTGTAGCGGAGGAGCTTCACTTCTGAGCATCTACATAAAGGGCAGCACACAGTCATCTCAACTGAAAGCCTAGATCCTTAGTTCAGGAATAGAACAGACATTTATAGGACATTTCATCATGTTCCCAAATTCTTATGAAAATATATTCAGCACATACTGTACTGAACTAAATGTACCAATTTACTATATATTTTAGGAGTCGGGCCATTTTATACCGACTCCGACTCCACCAAAATGGTCACCGACTCCACAGCCCTGCTTGTTGGGGTGTGTCAGATCAGGGCTGGCCTACCTTGCACTCTTCCCGCTACCCCACTTTCTAAGGCCCCATTCACACGACCGTAAGTATTCCGTGATCCATATAAAAACGGCATTTTTGCGGACCCATTGACTTTAATGGGGCTACGGACGTGATTTGCGGCCAAGTATAGGACATGTTTCATTTTTTTTGCGGGAGAACTTCCGTAATATACGGATGCGGAATGCACACGGTGTGCATTCCGCATTTTTTTTTCTCCTATGGAAAAATGAATGGGTCCGTATGGTTCCACATCTTATCCGCAAAAATGCGGATAAGATACGGAAATGAACATACAGTCGTGTGAATGGGGCCTAACTGTTATCCAGCTACCTACCTCACTTTCTTGATCCTCCATACTACCACCCTCCTCCACATCTACCCTCAGGGGCGTAGCTAAAGGCTCATGGGCCCTGGTGCAAGAGTTCAGCTTGGGCCCCTGCCCCCCCCCCCCGCCTAATACAGCGCCTCATACCTCTTACATCCAGTATAATACAGCGCCCATACCTCTTACATCCAGTATAATACAGCGCCCCATACCTCGTACATCCAGTGACGTCTCCTCGGATGTACATCTTCTCTTTCCTCATCTTCTCCTTTCAGACCAGACGCCATTTTTCAGCCATTTCTCATGTCTGCAGTTTGACAGAAAAAAATCTTAGTTTACTACTTTTCCATCATCCTCCCATCTTCTGGACAAATCATCCTACCACCCCCAGTACTGTGCCACTAGTACCACACAGATTATGTGCCAGTAAGAAATGCCCCAATAATGCGCCAGAAGTTCCCCCCATTGATTCCCCCCCAAAATCATGTGCCAGTAAGAAATGCCCCAGTGCCCCCATGTGCCAGAAAAATGCCCCCCATACCAGTAAAAATGGCCCCAGTGCCTGTAATAATGCCCCCAGTGCCCCCTTGTGCCAGTAAGAAATGCCCCAGTGCCCCCATGTGCCAGAAAATGCCCCCCATACCAGTAAAAATGGCCCCAGTGCCTGTAATAATGCCCCCAGTGCCCCCTTGTGCCAGTAAGAAATGCCCCAGTGCCCCCATGTGCCAGAAAAATGCCCCCCATACCAGTAAAAATGGCCCCAGTGACTGTAATAATGCCCCCAGTGCCCCCTTGTGCCAGTAAAAATGCCCCCAGTGCCCCATGTCAGTAAAAATGCCACCAGTACCAGTAAAAATGCCCCAGTGCCCCATGTGCCAGTAAAAATGCCCCCAGTGCCCCCATGTGCCAGTAAAAAATGCCCCCAGTGCCAGTAAAAATGCCCCCAGTGCCCCCATGTGCCAGTAAAAATGCCCCCAGTACCAAGTAAAAATGCCCCCAGTGCCCCAGTGTGCCAGTTAAAAATGCCCCCAGTGCCCCATTGTGCCAGTAAAAAATGCCCCCAGTGCCCCCATGTGCCAGTAAAAATGCCCCCAGTGCCAGTAAAATGCCCCCAGTGCCCATGGCCAGTAAAAATGCCCCCAGGCAGTAAATGCCCAGGCCCCCATGTGCCAGTAAAAAATGCCCCCAGTGCCCCCATGTGCCAGTAAAAATGCCCCCAGTGCCAGTAAAATGCCCACAGTGCCCCCATGTGCCAGTAAAAATGCCCCCAGTGCCCCCATGTGCCAGTAAAATGCCCCCAAAGCCCCCATGTGCCAGTAAAATAATTTAAAAAAAATTAACACTTATACTTACCTCCAGCAGCGATGCGATGCAGGCCTCTTCTGGCCTGTGTCCCACGCTGTACGGCTCAGGCGGCGCGATGACGTCATCGCGCCGCCTGAGCCGGCCTCTGATAGGCTGCAGGCCCAGTGCCTGCAGCCTATCAGAGGAACGGGCAGGGGAGACACCTCTCCCTCCCCTGCCCCAGTACAATACAGTCATCTGTATCGCCGTCCTGAGGACGGCGATACAGATGACTATGGAGATGAGCGCTTCCATAATGGGAAGCGCTCATCTCCCTCTGCAGGGCCGCGCCGCACCTGGCTAATTGGCGGTGCGGCCCTGCAAGTGGCAAGGGGGGCCCTCGGGGCCCCCCTGGCTTAGGGGCCCGGTCGCAACTGCGACCACTGCGACCCCTATAGCTACGCCACTGTCTACCCCATAGAGTGCCTTCTCATTCATCAGCAAACGTTTCTAAATCGCCAACGCATCTCAGTGTTCAAATTCATTCACTAAGATACACAATGTCCCACAGACAATTTGCTCACACCTTTAACAAAGATATGCACCCTCAAACGGCTGTTCCAGGACTGCATACATTAGTCAAGAAAAAATACAATAATAATGTGCAGTGATAAGCAAATGGCTCCTAAGTCTCAGGATCTAAAGTCACTTAACCCTTAGGATACCAGCGCCGACAGCCGGACCCCTGCTGTATGCACTGGCATCGGTGAAAACACTGATGCCGGAGCATTAACCCTCGCACTGCCGCGGTCAGCGCTGACCGCGGCACGTGCGGGTATCCTGTGACGGGGACCCGATGGCAGACAAGGCAGCCGGATGCCTTTCTTGGGCATCGGGCTACCTTCTACGGTAGCCTGTGAGATCCAGCCCCCCGGATCTCACAGGCAGCAGGCTGTAAGTGTATTCCAATGTGTAATACACTTACAGCCAAAGCATTATAATACAGAAGTATTGTAATGCATTGTGCAGGGGATCAGACCCCCAAAAGTTAAAGTCCCAGACTGGGACAAAAAATAAAGTAAAAAAAAGAAGTTAAAAAAATAAAGTTTAACAAAAAAAATAAAAGTTTCAAGAAAAAAGTCATTTTCCCCAAATAAAGTAAAAAAAATTGTAAAAAATAAAGAAAAAAAGAAAAGTAGACATATTAGGTATCGCCACGTCCGTATCGACCGGCTCTATAAAAATATCACATGACCCACCCTGCTAGGTGAACTCTGTAAAAAATAAAAACAGTGCAAAAAAAGCCATTTTCTGATCACCTTGCCTCACAAAAATTGTAATACCAAGCGATCAAAAAGACGTATTAATCCTAAAATGGTACCAATCAAACCGTCATCTCATCCCACAAAAAATGAGACCATACCTAAGACAATCGCCCAAAAAATATATGGCTCTCAGAAAATGGCAACACAAAAAAGATTTTATTCTGTTCAAAAATGCATCTAATGTGTAAAACTTAACAAAAATAAAAATGTTAGACATATTCAGTATCAATAATTCAATTGACCAGAAATCCCTTGATCAATAACATGTCCTTTTAGGGATCCTCCTAATAATACTATCATTAAAACATAGCTTTTATTAACAATGAGTAAAAATTGCTGAGAGAAAAAAAATGAATTAAAACTATCAGCTGGTCATCAGTCTTCACGCTAAATTGTGCCCTCTAGGGGTCACTGTAACCACTCCTAGACATGACAAAAGTGGGAAAGCAGTGATGGGGTAAAAATCTCTATAACATTTTAGGAATTAGCACCTTCGGAGAAAGAATACTATATCAGTCACCATACTTACTTATTTAATTACTTAATTACTTATAATTCTACATTGGTAAGGTGCTTATGATATCCTTTATTTTCATTAAACAGTCAGAAGGCAGTGTAAAATGAGGATAACAAATTATCTCTCATTATAAGGAAGGGCACCAACTTTCACAGAAACAAACACTGTTCAGTGATAACTTCTCACTGGCAGCGGTTCAACCACGCTCCTTCTAAGGCTACTTTCACACTAGCGGCAGTCCGGATCCGGCAGGTGAAGGGTGCCCCCGGATCCGGACTGCCGCAGGTACATGTGTGGGGCCGGAACCACGTTCCTGCCCCGCACATGTCACACAGTACCATATACAGACAGACATACATACACATACATACTTACATACTCCAGGCAGGCAGGCCGCACGTCTTCACGCCCAGGAGGCGCGCAGCTATGAGGATTCCCCACAGCGCCCAATCAGCTTTATACTCAACATTTTTCAGCAGATTTTTACCAATCATTGTGAAACAGTTAATTTAACATGCACATATATTAGTTACATATGAATATTTTCAGTTAAGTGAACAGTATTGAAGAGTATTTACAGTAGCAGCAGGATGACAGTGGCTTGTATAAATTTGGAGTTGCAAAATCTGTAACAGTCCCCAATGCACCATACAGTAATACTAGTGTCTTCTTACTCTTACTTGCCAGAGGGGCCTAGAGACCCCTGACCAACAATGTCTGTCTGTAGTGGTCTGGACCAAATGGAGAAGAAAAGAGAAGTCTCAAATCTTTGAAGACATCACCAGCAAATCATTGGATCTGGCCTTAACTGCTTCTTTTCAAATGGGTTTTAATCTCTATTATTTTCCTGCTCCACCTAGGGCACCAAAATACCTCATTCCGGCTCTGCCTGCCGAATCAGCCTGCCAGATCTCTTTAATGCTAGTGTGAAACTAGCCTTAGTCATCTCTTTTCAGTACTAAATAAATGTAATTCTTTTAATATTTTCTCATAAATAAGACCCTCCAAGGCCCTCTCAGTGTAGTTCTTCTCTTTTGGACTTTTTCCAACCTTTTCCTTATCTTTAGTGAACATCCCCCATTTACCAGTATTTAGGAGACCTAGCTGCCCTGTCCTTGGTTTTATAGCATTTACATATTTATATTTACATGTTGGTTTATAGTGTATTCATACCAATAAACTTTTCCAGTTGAAGATGCTGGTGAACATTTGCTTTACTTTGGATGTTGTTTAGCCTAGCTGAAGGAGTGGGAGGTTCATCTTGGACAAGAAATGTACAAGTGTGGGTGACGTACATGCTGCTGACTGTAAATAATCAACTAAGTTATCAAAAGCCATGTGTTTGTTGCTTAACGAGAAAAACTAGGTACCCAAGTCCAACACTCACACAATATGCTAGACACAGGAGCTCAGCAGACAGTATCAATCATGATTAGATTATTAAGGGATTAGATATAAAATGTACAGCAGTATGGGCTCAAAAAATAGTCAACAAAGCCTATTATATGTGTTCTTGTGTATCTATGTATAACCGTAATATGTGACATAATACTATTCATTCAGCGTATCTATATACCTTCCTACTTTGAAAGAATACAAAAGAGGGAAAACAACAGTTGTCAGCAATATCTTTTGTCCATACATCCATACGTGCTAAATCCCACCGAGTCCATTTTGTGCCCCACAAACAGTATCATACGTCTTTTCACAGTAAAGATGCCCCCTTAGGCATTGTTCACATTTCCATTTTCCAAGGATAGTACACGTACCCATTGAACAGATCAGTGGGTCATTGGAAATATCACGGAGACACGCCTTACTTTTGTCCGTGATGCGACCAGACATACCTATTAACATCTATGGTATCCGTTTTCTGTCATAGTTTCATGAACCATTGGTAGAAGATGCTCTTAAAATTCCTTTTCAGCTGATCAGTATCCGTGGAACACAGATAACACAAAGAGGGCAAAAACACACAAACCAAACACGGATTCTTCATGGACATCTTCATGGATAAAACACGGACAGATTTTCCATGGATGTCAAACAGACACAGAACTGTGAACAAAGAGTTAGTGCCAATGTGACTAGTGATGCTCACCTAGGATGATGCCCCCTTTGTGTCCACAGTATGCAGTATATAGTATAACACCCTCTGACACCTTTTTTTAGATGTAATCTTCACAAAAAACTCCATAAAACTTCAGCACCAATACTCCTGCTGGAGGGAAAGGACCTGTGATATCATCATATGTTACTGTTCACGTGGCGATGATGTCATGAGAGGTCCTTTCACCTATGAGAATCACAGCTCTCCTTCCTTGTAATGGGTGTTTTGGGGAGTGATGAACCCCACAGAAACGTCTGCCTCAGGTCTACTGACCTAAATACCCCTATTATAATTCGCTAGTGTCTACACACCACTGACGGCCTGATTTCACGTTTTCTGCTGCCTGAGGCCAAAACTGAAATGCCCCCGTTCCCCCACGCATATTTTTAATCCAACTCCTCCCCCCAGCTGTACTGCTAAAGACATATTTGGATAAACATTACATACAGCACTTCCAAATGCAGTATAATATAATACACTACCACATACTTATTACGTCCAGTAATGTCTCTTCTGGTGTAGATGTTCCCTTTCCTCATCTTCTCCATTTGGACCAGACCACTATGATGAATTATTTCAGCCATGTCTGGTCTCTGCAAAGTTTGCCACACAGACATCTTAGGTTCCTCATTTTTCCATCATCCTCACCCTCCTAATGCTCCAACCATGTTAACCTGCTATCACCCCCAATAATGTGCCTGCTGTACTTCCCAATGCCCCCAAATACTACACTGCAAAAATAATACCATACAGATAGTTCCCCATAGTAATAGTGCTCCCCCATCGATACTAATAATTATCTCCCAGAGTGCCATCAGTAATGATAGTGCCCCCAATAGCGATAAGGCTCCTCAAAAGTGCCCCATTAGTAGTAGTGCCTTCTGTGTTGTGTCTAATAATAATAATGCCCCCACAGTACCCCCAGTAAATGATAATGCAGTTACAATGCCCTCACTATTTATAACTCCCCCTCTGAAGTGCCCCTTGTAGTTATAATGCCCGTCCTGTAGTACAACCAGTATTTTTAATGCCCTAGATTAGATTGGCCATAGACCTTACAGGGAAATTTCCCAGTGGGTCAATGCCCATGGGGCCACCCAAGCCCTCTTCTCTGCCACTGGCCAGGTACATAATGAGCTCTTTGCGGTGATTAACACTGTGATAATCATAAATTCATGTACCCCACCAGCAACCTCTTTAATAGGGATGATTGAAGCCATGGAAGTTCGGGTTCTCCGGGTTTGGCTGAACTTCTGATGAAAGTTCGGGACCCATAGTTGACCACAAACCCCATTAAAGTCAATGGGGACACGAACTTCACTCTATTATTTTCCGTTATAACATGGTTATGTCAGAAAACAATAGCATTCTTAAGACAGAATGCAAAACAATATGGCCATTTAGGGGTTAAAAAAACAAAAACAACTCACCTCATCCGCTTGATCATCCTGCAGCAGCTTCTTCTATCTACACTGAACAGGACCTGCAATGTGCGTGATGACATGACCACACGGGAGAGCGCGGTGACATCATCGTGGACATCGCAGGTCCTTTGGCAGGTCCTGTTCATTGAAGATAGAAGAAGCTGCTGCAGCGCAATCAAGTGGGTGAGGTGAGTTGTTTTGGCTTTTTTTTAACCCTTAAATGGCTATATTGTTTTGCATTCTGACTTAAGAATGCTATTATTTTCCAATATAACCATGTTATAACGGAAAATAATAAAATCACCTGAACACTGAACCCGGACTTCAGTGAAAAAGTCCCGGTCCGGGTACCCGAACTCGCAAAGTTCGGTACGAACCTGAACTTCCAGTTCGGGTTCACTCATCCCTACACTTTAACAATTCTGGTGCATCATACACCAGTTTTTTTTTATTGAGACTAGCATAAGAAATGGCAGTCAATGGGATAATTTACTAAGCCCAACTTTTTATGCCGGTCTTGGATTTCCCCCGTCTGTCATAAGATTCATCTAATTTATGAGGAGGTGTGCGCCTCGTCTTAAATTAGGTGAATCTACAGCAGTCAGTGCACCTGACGATAAAACTGATCCAGCCCTGTCCCACCCAACTGCCAAAGACAGCCTAAAATTAGCCATGTGACTAAATATTGAGGCACGGACGGTCAAAAAGGGGCTTTAGTTAAAAATAAATGCACAATATCACTCATGATAGTACTACTTATACAGAATCTCTAAGCCTACCTGAATTATCATGGCTTTGGATACCCACTGGTTCAGTCGCATAACATCACACATGATAGGCTTAGGCCTCATTCACACGTCAGTGTTTTGGTCAGTGATTTCCATCAGTGACTGAGCAAAAACCAGGATTTGAGCCTCCACAGACATATGGGGGACATTTATCAAACTGGTATAAAGGAAAATTGGCTTAGTTACCCATACCAACTAATCAGACTCTGCCTTTCATTTTCTGAAGAAGCTATGAAAAATAAAAGGTAGAATCTGATTGGTTGCTATGGGTAACTAAGCCATTTTTCCTTTACACTAATTATAATGGAAAGCGCTACACCTGTTCTGTGTTTGGACCTGTACCTGGTTTTGGTTTACTGACGCAACACTGACTGTGTGAATAAGGCTTTAGGGCTCATGCCCAGGAACGCGTGTTCCCTGTGCCTGTATTGTGGCCTGCAAACAGCGGGTGTGCAATATACAGGCACCAGCCATTTGCACTCTGTATCATGGATGCATACCTATTCAAGTGAATTAGTCCGCATCTGTAAATGGTGTGCACTTGGACGGTGTACGTGCATTGCAGACAACAATTTGAGGTCTACAGCACGGGCCACACACATTTGTGTGCATGAGCCCTTAGGCTGTATTTCCAACGTTACTTCTGTGGTACTTTTCATAAATGCATTACGCAGAAAAAACAAGATTTTACTGTGATAAAAAATTTTCATTCAGGTCGTCTTCAAAAGTGGTGGAAAAATCCACCAAAAAATACACAGCACAGGCTTCCCCCATGTTATTCTACAGGGTTGAAAAGTGTCAATCCATGCATGTGTGCCAGGCACCTATAATAAGTAATGGAAGGTGCCCCATGGGGTTATAACGAAATTATACATTCCAGCTTTATGATTTTACTAGCTGAAGGACCCGGCTTTGCCTGGGTATATTTAATCTATTTTATTTAATGTTTGTGTGTGTGTCGTTAAAAGATATCGAGAGTGACCTCTACATGCCAGCCCCTTTAACAGTGACCTCCACAGCAGCTCGTCCCTTAACCGAAACATCCACAGCGCCCTCCCCTTTAACTGTGACCTCCACAGCAGATAGGGTGGCCGCCATCTTCACCCCAGAAAGCCGGACCTCACCGGCCATTCCCCCAGATGTGAAGCAGCGCCCCCGGTCCCCATGAAGCCTCACCCCTAAACATGAAGCCACACCACTAAACATGAGGCCACGCCCCCTGGCTCTGTGAAGACACGGAGGAGAAGCTGTCTGAGCGTGAGTTACTGAAAGGGTGGACATCCCTACGTCCGTCCAGGCACTGCGCCGGACGGAGAACAGGGAGCCAGAAAACCGGACTGTCCAGCCTAAAGCCGGACCTCTGGCCACCCTAACATCAGCCTGCCCCTAGGGTGGCCAGAGGTCCAGTTTTAGGCTGGACAGTCTGGTTTTCAGACTCCCTGTCCTCTGTCATGCGCAGGGCCTGGATGGACACACAGATGTCCGTTTGAACAGCTCACTCTCAGACAGGAGCACTGTGTAGTCTGAGCATGAGGTGCATGGAGAAAGTCACCCTCCCTCCCCTGCAGCTGACAAAAGTTGATTTTTACATACAATGCAATGGCACACTGCTAACCAGATAAAGCACAAAATGCCATAGAGATATGAAATATTCTAGAGCTAATGATATGCTTGTTTGGTAAATTAGAGATTCTTGGCAAATATATTTTGTACAAAATTATCTGAGCCCGTCCACTAAATCGTCAAGGTGATCTCTGTAGGACGGGAACCTAACACTATTTCCTAACTGTTATGTGCCAACCTTGGCTTCCGTATAATCAGGGGGTGTTTGGTTCCACATGCATGCTGGGTCCATTCTGCCTTTTGACATTTATAGTGCTTCAAAGGCCTCCATTTTTCCTTTGTAAGTTTGTACTGGAGGTGTGTGTACTCCATTTGGTCATGCACTCCTGACTTGCCCCGTCTGCCCCATAGGCTGATTTTAATTAGTGTAACTATAAAGCCGAGTGGACTCGGCATGCATGCTTGGTACCTACATCCCTGTATTAGTGGAGGCCTTTGAAGCACTATAAATGGCAAAAGGCAGAAGGGACCCAGCATGCATGTGGAACCAAACACCCCCTGATTATACGGAAGCCAAGGTTGGCACATAACAGGTAGGAAATAGTGTTAGGTTCCTGTCCTACAGAGATCACCTTGACGATTTGGTGGACGGGCTCAGATAATTTTGTACAAAATATATTTGCCAAGAATCTCTAATTTACCAAACAAGCATAGCATTAGCTCTAGAATATTTCATATCTCTATGGCATTTTGTGCTTTATCTGGTTAGCAGTGTGGCGTTGCATTGTATGTATTTTTCTTTACTTGTGCAATCAGCCATAGCAACGTGCACCTGCGCACTGGAATGTGCTGACTGAAATCCCCTTTTTTTTTCCTTTGTAAAGTTGATTATTACCTTCATTTTTTCAATCCCGGTCAGATGCGGCATGGAAGTGGCGTGACTTAGTGGGACCTGGAGGTGGGGCTTTTAAGTCCTTCTTTTGAGGGTGGCCTGAATTGCAGGTCGATGCCATAGTAATTTAGGATAAAACACAGTGAGCAGTGGGAGAAAACATCTTTTATTACTACTGAATGGTTAATATGTGAAATTTACATTATATGAGGTAATGATTGATGGGTTAGTCTAAAACATGTTATATTTATGGTATCCAAAATACCCCTTTAACAGTGTCATCCACAGCGCTCTGCCCCTTTAAAGCAGACCTACAGCAGTGAACTGGCTGTGTTGTTATGGAAACCTGTTGTGTGTGGCTAACTGCCTGTGAGCTTCTATTGGCTGATAAGGGTAATGTGACCAGGCTTCTATTGGCTAATGCATTTTTTGGGAATATCTCAGGAACGGTACGTCCTGGAGAGCTGAGACCCGTTCTAAAACATTCCCGGACACCTGATGTACCAGTGTGCCAAATTTCGTGATCGTAGCTGCGACGGTGCGGATTCCTTTAGCGGACATACACACACACACACATACATACACTGAGCTTTATATATTAGACTTTGAGTCTGAAGGGTTAAACGTGCTTAAAGTGCACGTTCCTGTCCTTGTCCGGAGCTACATTCTGCTCAGCTGATTGGTCTCTAGGTTTCTGGCAGGAAGCATAGGTGATATATTGCCCTGGGTTCCTGTCTCAGCAAAGAATAGTAGAAGGAACCCCCACCTGCCCACCCCTTGATATGCAAGGGCGCCTTCACACACTGCAGATACAAACACCTGCATGCAGGACTTTTGTCTCCACTTAAAAAAACTTCCCCTGAGCGGAAACCTAACGGACTCCACTATGGGGTCCATAGGCATTACTCGGCTCATTTATGTGCCAATACATCCTTTTCTGTTCTCCTATAAAGGAGCAGAAGAACAGAAAGGCTAAACACTGACGTGAAATCAGCCTTAGGGCTCATGCACACAACCGAATGTATTTTGTGGTCTGCAAAACACAGATAAAAAAAAATATAAAAATATAGATAACATGCGTTTGACATCCGTATTGCATCTGTTTTTTTTCTGGATCCATTGTAACAATGTTCTCTCTTTTTTGCGGGACTATGGAACAGACATATGGTTGCGGACAGCACATAGTGTGCATCTGCATCCTCATTGAAATTAATGGTTCTGCATCCTATCCGCAAGAAAAACGTAATGGACACAGTGGCAAAATAGGACTTATGCACACAAACCTATTTTTTGTCTGTGTCCATACTGTTGTTTTTTTTGTTTTGTTTTTTTGCGGCCCGTATGTGGGACCATTCATTTCAATAGGGCTGCAAAAAAAACGGAAATGACTCCATGTGCATTCCGTTTGTCCGCAAGTCTGTTCTGCAAAAAAATAGAACATGTCCTAATCTTGTCCGTTTTGCAGACAAGGACAGGTATTGTTACAGTGGATCCGCAAAAAAAAGTAGATCCGTTTTTTTTTCCGTATCCGTGTTTTATGGACCGCAGTATACATACAGTCGTGTGCATGAGCCCTTAGTCTGACCTCTGATGATTATAAAACTAATTGAAAAACATTCACTTAGGCTGGTCTAATTTATTTGCGCATGAAAAAAGCCGCATCTTTGCGGAGAAAAGTCGCATGTCTCCAGGACCCTGCGACTTTTAATGCAAAAATCGTACTTTCCACTGAAAACAGATGATGAAAAGTAAAAAGAAAAGACTGCTTCTGTAACAAATTCAGGTGCTTAAAATGGTGCACCTACGTAAATAGATTGGAAAAAAGTTGCAAATTTTACAAAAGTTACAAAATTAGTGACTGAATTAGTGTAAAAAAAATCAAAATAGTCGAATGTGGCACAAAAACCTCCAAAACAGGTCTAATTTCAGTAGTAAATGTGACTGAAAAAAAGGCCTCTTTCACACTTGTGTTGTTGTTTTACAATATTGAGATCCGACATCTCAAATACCGGAAAAAAAGGTTTCCGTTTAGTCCTCATGCATTCTGAATGGAAAGAGATCCGTTCCAGTAGCATTTGGTTCTGTGACTATACACAAAACCAATGCAGGCTGCGGTTTTGTGTCCAGTCATAAAAACGGATCCGTCACTAAAAACATTGTAAGTCAATGGTGACAGATACGTTTTTTTTTTTTTTTTAGAAGCCTAAAAAAACTGATCCGTCACCCTTTAACTTTCAATGTATTTAGTGACGGATCCATTTTTTCTGTTTTGATTTGGAGTAACTGCATCCTAACGGAATGGATGCATCCTGATTTGCAAAATCAAGTCATATCCGTTTAATTCCTTTGTGAGGTCTTAATACTGGAATTAACACTGCAAGTGCGAAACAGGCCTAAGTGGAAACCCGGACTGTGCTCCTTCTGAGGGCAGGAGCGCACGACGTCATTGGTTGCCGACCGTGCTCCACAGATGTCTGAATGAGGCCTTAGATTGTCTATAAAACAGCATTTTTTAGACTAAAAAAAGATGCAAACACTTTAGTAAATGGTTTCTGTGTGTGTGGTTTCTATGCCGAGTTTTTTTTTTTAAATGCCTCTAGAAATACCAGATAAGGCCTTGTTCACATTTCCGTGTTAGTGTCACATCCGTGAAAAAAGAGTACGTGTTTCATCCGTGAAGCTGTCCGCGAAGGATCCGTGGCTGGTCCGTGAGGGCTTGCTTACCATCTGTGTGTCATCCGTAATTCATTGACGTTGCTCAGCTGAAAATTAATTTACAAAGAATCTATTAGTCTTCCGTGAAAAATGGAAGCAACAAGACACAACACGGATGCCATGACGTCTAGACTTCAATGGGAATGCTTGTTCCGCATCACGGATCAAAGTAGTACAAGTCAGTGAAAAACGGAAATGTGAACAAAATTTAAGACGTACCCAGAGATTGGATACACTGGCCGTAAGGCATTTTGATATACACCAATGATAATGTAAAACTAAAACCGAACTTTATTATTTTTGCATAGTGGACCCTCAAAGATCAACGTCTCTGGTGGGCCCTTTGTATCCTAGGCCTGAAAGTCGCCTCCTCATGTGCTGAACCACATTCTGGACTACTTTTTTCTTCTGGCTGTGGTTAATCATTACCAGGGTGCTGCATGAAAAGCACGATTAACCCTTCACTCTCAGTGGTTGCTCTTCACCTGGTTGTGAGGATGAGCTTTAGTACTTGGAAGCTGTTGACTGTCCTTACTGAAAAAAAAAGTGAAAATGGAAAAAGCAGTGCAGTATTACTGGAGACTGTGCAGAGGAATCAGCCCTGAGTCTGCCCTGTAAGCCGCCTGCAGATCTAAACCCAGAAGACTCCGCCTGATGGGAGTTCCTCTGCTCCTTCTGCCTGGCACAGGGCACGGCTTCCTGAAAGCCTTCTGAGATCCCCTGGAGCAGTCTGCTCGTCTTGGAATGTGTCTGGATACTTGTCTCTGAGGTTGACGTTTGTCCCCTGGATCAGCTACAACCAGGTAACGTTTCTTTATTGCAGATCAGATTTGCAGATGTCTGTACACTGATAGCAGGAGTCCTCCTGGCTGTTAGACGTCATCCTGGAGGTTAATACTGGATCAAGGGCTGGACTACACCTGTCCCTGCAACGTCTGGCATAGCAGGTGCCCTGGACTGCGTGTTTATTCTGAGACAGGAGTCGTGTTTTTGTGTGGGATGGGAGGAGTTGTAGTTGTCAGCCTGGTACAACAGAGAGCTATTATCTGAACTTGGCATTTGCAAATTGCTGCAGAAGCTGGAGCCAGGTTCTTCCCAGTTTTGTCTGCAGAACATGAAACTGATTTTTTTTTTACTGTGATTATTAGAAAAGTCACTTTTCTCAACTCCATAAAATTATGACCGTACTTATTTAAATTGGTGACATCAGAGACCTGTCCTGCTCCATGCAGATGTATAGATTGCTGGGCTACTATCAACCAGGGTATTGTATTCCACCCAGAGTTGTAGAACAATGAGGCTCATTTCCAATGATTTATATTGTATTAATACTGAAAAGAGCAAAATATTTATCAAGCAAGTGACACGTCACTGCTAGGGATGAGCGAATCGACTTCAGATGAGCTCTGTACAGTGTTAGAATGTATTGGCTCCGATGAGCCGAGATTTTTACTTCGCGAACTCTTGCAAGACTTCGGGTAATAACTTCATAAATTCATTTTTACTGTAAAAAAACATTTCCTGAACTCTGGTTCGGTTCCAAGTCTCGCGTAATAATGCACACCCATGCACACGGCTATTGGATGTTTTGCAGTCTGTAAATTGCGGATCCGCATAACACAGATATCGGCCATGTGCTTCCAGCCGAACAGCTGGCCCCTAATAGAACATCCCTATCCTTGTCCGTAATGTGGACGCTAATAGGATATGCTCTACTTTTTTGCAGAACGGACATACGGAAATGTAATGCACACTGATCATTTCCATTTTTTACGGCCCCGTTAAAGAGAATGGTTCCGCATATGGGCCGCAAATAAAATGGAACGGACACAAAAAAAATGCGTTTGTGTGCATGAGCTCTTACACCTATGTAATGCTGTCAGTGTAATACAATAGATTCCAGGACTCTAAGGCCCCTTTCACACGGGCGAGATTTCCGCGGGGGTGCAATGCGTGATGCGAACGCATTGCAACCGCACTGAATCCTGACCCATTCATTTCAATGGGGCTTTTCACATGAGCGATGTTTTTCACGCATCAGTTCGCCGTCGCGTGAAAATCGCAGCATGTTCTATATTCAGCGTTTTTCATGCAGCCCTGGCCCCATTGAAGTGAATGGGGCTGCGTGAATAACGCATTGCATCCTCTGGATAGATCATCGGCATCTGATCGGCGGGGGTCCGACACCCGGGAACCCCGCCGATCAGCTGTTTGAGAAGGAGCGCCGCTGCCTTCTCTGTGTTTACCGCAGGCCCAGTGACGTCACGACTAGTATCACTGGCCTGGGCGGGGCTAAGCTGTGTTCACATGAATGGAGCTTAGCCTGCAGTAAACACAGAGAAGGCTGTGGCGCTCCTGGAGCGCCGCTGCCTTCTCGAACAGTTGCTCGGCAGGGGCCCCGGGTGTCGGACCCCCGCCGATCAGATGCTGATGATCTATCCAGAGGATAGATCATCAGTTTTAGACAACTGCAGAACCCCTTTAAGTTTAGTGTTTGTTTGTTTTTTAACTTTTTTTTTTTTTTTACTATTAGCCCCCTTAGGGGCTAGAACTCTTGTCCTATTCACCCTGATAGAGCTCTATTAGAGTGAATAGGACTTCACTACTTCCAGAGGATAGATCATAAGTTTTTAAAAACTGTAGAAACCCTTTAAGTTTAAATCCCCCCTTTCCAAATTTGACATATAAAATATATAAACAATAAATAAACATATTACATATCGCCACGTCCGAAAAGTCCAGGCTATTAAAATATTTAAAAATATCTCCTATGTAGTTAACTCCGTAACAGAAAAATAAAAACAACTGTGCGATTTGCAATTTTTTTGTCACCTTGTCCCCCCAATAAATCAGATAGGACCTTTCTATTATGGGCCAGACATTTCGTGAAATGCGGAATGCACATTACTTTTTTTTGTAGTTTTTATTTTTTCGTGTGGTATCGAATGGTAGCGAGTATGGTATCAAAACCGAATCAAAATTTTGATATTGTAACAACCTTATTTCACACTATAGGAAAAGCACCTGCCTCTTGGGTGGCCAGGACTGTGGGAGCTTACATAGGCCGGTGCTTTTTCCTATAGTGTGCAAGCACGGAAAGCTCTGATGGATTGCAGGGTGTTCGTAACTAGGGATGAGCGAATCGACTTCTGATGTTTCATCCGAAGTCGATTCGCATAAAACTTCATTCCAATACTCTACCAAGCTGGCGTTCCGTACAGTATTAGAATGTATTGGCTCCAATAAGCCAAAGTGATTACTTCGCGAAGTCTGGCAAAACTTTGGGTAGTAGCTTTATAAATGAATTGCTACTGCAAAAAGCCTTGGTGGGGGAACCCACAGACTTTTTTAACAACATGTATGGATGATAGCAAACTGTATTTTCTTTGGGGATCACTAGCTTGATGGACTGACTGATATTAATGCTTCCCCAGGCAACCGGACTTAACCGTTGTGTAACGTATTAGTTTCTGTTTTTATCCAAACTGTTATTTTCCAAACTGTTACTTTGCAATTTTGTGTATACAGTATATCTGTATATTTTATGTAGTATTTTCTATTCCCCATTGTTTGTAGCACTGTCCTTTTTTAATATAAAAACTTCACTTTATGAGAGCCTTCTTGTGTTGTAATGATTCCATGACCTTAGAAGAAGTGTTAACTAGATTGCTGTATTAGGCCTCATGCACACGAACATGTGCCGGCTGTGCCCGTGCTGCGGGCCGCAAACTGCAGTCCGCAATGCACGGGCACTGACCGTGAGGCCACCGCATGCGGATCGTGGACCCATTCACTTGAATGGGGTCCGCGATCCGCATCCGAGGATCCGCACCGCAAAAAAGTAGTGCTTGCGCTACTTTTTTGCAGTGCGGAGGCACGGCCAGAAACACCACGGAAGCACACCGTAGTGCTTCCGTGGTGTTCCGATCCGTGCCTCCGCTCCGCATCTCCCATATGCGGCCCGCAGCACGGGCACGGCCAGCACATGTTCGTGTGCATGAGCCCTTAATCTGTGAATGCTAGCAGTTGTAGAGAGTATTTAGGTGTTATTTAAAGGGGTATTCCGGTAAAGTAACTTACTTTTTGAAAAACTGTATGAAGGCTGCAATCTGTGATCCAACCAGAACCCATACCTGTACATATAACCAGAGCTTCATTTTACCTTGCAATCCTTTTATCTAACTCCTGTATCAGCCTGCGGCACACTGACAGTATCCTGGCTCCTGATCTTCCCTCACAAAACTACTATTCCCACAATGCCTAGCTTTCCTGCTGTGAGTTTGTGCTTCATGAGTGTTGATGATTACTGATTGGCTGCTTGATATTCCAGTCCAGTCACACCCCTCTACTCAGTAATCAGCAGCACACTGACACGCCCCCTCTAATCAGTAATCAGCAGCACGCTGACATTTAGCTAGAGAACTGATAGCAACACACTGAGCATGCTCGACCTAACAAAGGCTCAGAACTACATGTCGATGCCATGGTAATTTATGGGGAAACACAGTGGGTAGCAGGGGAAGAAAACTACTTTTATAACTACTGAACAGTAAATATGTGAAATTGACATTATATTAGGTAATTATTGATGATGAATTAGTCTAAAACATAAGTTATATTTATGGTAATCGGAATACCCTTTTAATGCAAGGTGTCTCGTCAGCCTGATATGATGAGTGGTGGCAGCTAAGATTGGTTTCAGATGACGGAGTGCTGACAGAGGGAGGTCCAATGTGACCCTGCAGGCTCCCCTCCTGAATCTAAGTCCCTGATCCTGACAAAGAGATTCATATACATACAGTCTTTGAAACCTATCAGTCTGGAAAGGGTTATATCATTTGCAAAACCATTGCTCTAGGACTCCATTGAACCATTAGAGAGCCACTATCCACAAATGGATAGAAATGGAAACTTGAAACATCCAGGTCACAAACGAACCCAAGCAAACATATAAAGAACTGAAGGACTTACTTGCTTCAGTTAAAGAGGTTGTTCTGCCATATATGTCGAGGACCTATTGTTAAGATACATTAGATGACCTGATATTTCTGGCCTCATGAATTGATCTTCGGTTCAGGAAAAGTACCAAGTAGGTTGTTCGTGAGGGAAGGCCTCCTTAGTTAGCACAATCCTTTCAGAGACCTCTGGCTCCTCTTCATTATGCTTCAGTACAGGAACCCATGCAAGTGGACCATGTCAGGCAGTCTGTAGAAGAATGTAAACACTGGTGCTCCAGTGAACTGTGTATGTACGGTGCATTTGGAAAGTCTTCAGACATTTTGTTGTCGTGCCAGAATTAAGCACATTACACCAATCAGCACCTTTCACTCACTCCTTGGCTAGGCCTACACTTGCTTCCCCCATGGGTCAATACAGAGGGCTATCCCCAGACTACCCAGGATATACAAAGCCGGATACAGTACCCTGTTCTATGGATGCTGGCACACAACGCAGTTGGCATGGCTATTGCTTCAACAAACATACATTCACAACGCAGTTTTCAATTTAGCTGGTTTAGCAGCCTCATTAACCCCTTAATGGCCAGCCTGTTTTAGGCCTTACTAGCCAAGCGATTTTTTTTTTTTTTTTTAATTTAATTTTTTCATTGTCACCTTCCAACTTCCAAGTTTTTTTTATTTTTCCCTCTATGTAGCCTTATGGGGGGTTGTTTTTTGCGGGACAAGTTGTAGTTTTTAATGGATCCATTTTGGGGTACACATAACTTACTGATTAACTTTTATTAACTGTTTCTGGGAAGGGAATAGTAAAAAACAGCAATGCTGCCACCAGTGGCATACATAGAGAAGTAAGGGCCCCATAGCAAGGATCAAACCAGGCCCCCACACAGGACAGAAGGGTTTCTGCCTAAACTCTCTTCCATGACTCTTGGGCCATTTTTCCACTGCTTAATTTACTAAAAGTTGTTCCTTTAGGCTACTTTCACACAAACTTTGTGTTTTGCAGTCCGCAAATTGCGGATCCGCAAAAAAACGGACAGGAATAGGACATGTTCTATTTTTTTTTGCGGGCTACGGAACAGACATAGAAAACAAACACACACAAACACAGACCACTTACCTCTTCCTGCACTGGGATAATAAACACAGCGATGTCACTGTACAGAGATAATAAACACAGTGATGTAACAGTACAGGGATAATAAACACAGTGATGTCACAGTACAGAGATAATAAACACAGTGATGTCACCGTACAGGGATAATAAACACAGTGATGTCACAGTACAGAGATCGGCGTCTCGTGCCCCCTTCAGACCTCAGGTCGGCGTCTCGTGCCCCCATCAGACCTCAGGTCGGCGTCTCGTGCCCCCATCAGACCTCAGGTCGGCGTCTCGTGCCGTCCGCATCCGTTCATTGTCACCTTCCAACTTCCAAGTTTTTTTTATTTTTCCCTCTATGTAGCCTTATGGGGGGTTGTTTTTTGCGGGACAAGTTGTAGTTTTTAATGGATCCATTTTGGGGTACACATAACTTACTGATTAACTTTTATTAACTGTTTCTGGGAAGGGAATAGTAAAAAACAGCAATGCTGCCACCAGTGGCATACATAGAGAAGTAAGGGCCCCATAGCAAGGATCAAACCAGGCCCCCACACAGGACAGAAGGGTTTCTGCCTAAACTCTTTTCCATGACTCTTGGGCCATTTTTCCACTGCTTAATTTACTAAAAGTTGTTCCTTTAGGCTACTTTCACACAAACTTTGTGTTTTGCAGTCCGCAAATTGCGGATCCGCAAAAAAACGGACAGGAATAGGACATGTTCTATTTTTTTTTGCGGGCTACGGAACAGACATACGGATGCGGACAGCACACAGTGTGCTGTCAGTATTTTGTGCGGACCCACAGAAATTAATGGATCTGCATCCTATCCGCAAAAAATGCGGATCGGAGCCCGCAAAATATACTGTCGTGTGAAAGAGGCCTTAGAGGGAAGAGTCCTGACCAAGTTTTCACCCCCAGTAGAAGGGCAGATGATCCCAACTAAGACTGGGCCTCATAGCAGTCGCCTGGTATGCCGCTATGGTAGTTACACCCCTGGCTGCAACTGAGTTTTTATTTTATAAATTTTGCAGCATTCATTTTTTGGCATAAAAACCTTATTAACTTTATTCTCTAGGTCAGTACGATTACACTGATACCAGATACATATCGTTTTTCTAACATTTTACTGCTTTTGCACAATAAAAACCCTTTTTTTAAAGAAGAAAAATTTTTGCTTCGCCGCACCCCATAACTTTTTTTTTCTTTCTATCTGTGAGAGGGGTTGATTTTTGTGGGACCATTTGTAATTTTCATTGGTTTCATTTTCACTTTATGATTGCTTTTTAGGGTCCATTCACACTTCCGCATAATGGGTCCGCATACGTTCCGCAAATTTGACAAGAAAGGCATTTCTATTATAGAGCTGGCAAAATTCGGAACGCACATGGCTGGTGTCAATGTTTTGCGGATCCGCAATTTGTGGATCGAAAAACACATACGGTCGTGTGAATGAAGCCTTATTTGTGGCGACTAAGCTAAAAGCAGCAATTCTTACATTTTTTTTTTCTTTTAATGACATTCACCAGACAGGATAAGTGACATGATAATTGCGTAGTGTGGGTCATTATGGACACAGTTATACTGAATATGTGGAGTACACTTTATTTTTCAATTTTTTCAGTTGAAAAGCATTTTTGGGATTGGATTTTTTGATCGCTTCTAAATACACTATGGGGGGTCATTTATTATCAGAATGTGCCACAAAAGTTAATTGTGCCGTGAACTGCGACTTTTACCCACGCACCCCCACCCTCCAGGTCTAAAAATGGGTGTGGGTGGCAGGTACGTCTAATTTATCATTCTGTTTTAGGGTGCTGGCGTACATTTAGATAGGCGGTGGATACGGCAAAGTTATGTAAAGGCCGGCGCCTCTAGATAACACCACCAGCGCATAGGGGTATTAAGACCAGGGCTAAAAGGCCGTTCTTAATAAATGACCCCCTATTTCTATAGTGCATTGTACTTTAATGTCATTGCTATACGAAAATTGGCCAGCAGGCTGTGCCAGAGAGGTGCAGCCTGCTGGGAAACACTGGAGGCAGCCTTGAGGTCTACACATCATATCCTGTGATATCATTTGCGGGGTGCCGATTGGAAACAGAGGGAATTCGCTCCCACTGTAACCACTGCCTGCGGAATGTAAGGGGTTCAGTGGTCTGGTTCGGCGCTCCTGCCGGTTTGGGCAGTTAGAGCAGGAGCATAGTGCTGTATGTTTGTTGGTAAAGTAACTGCATTAGAATTGCGTCAAACTGTGCTGTGTGCCAGCACCCTATGGGACCCCACCATGTGCTGCTTGTGGCCATGTCACCACTTGGCTCCTTCCCCAGTCACATGCGGCTCGCAGGGGAGCGGCGCGGCTGCCATAAGTTTGTGGCTCGCAGGGCACAGGGGAGCGGCGCGGGAGCTCACCTCTGCCATTGACTTGTGTATCGCATGGGAGCGGCGCGGCCGCTCACCTCTGCGGACAGTACGGGAGCCAACTCTGGCACTTGGCTCCTCCCAGCTGCGCTTTCAACCTGACGTGCACAGCATCCTGTACGCTGAAGGTCCGTGCTCTGACCTGACGCTGTGCACGTCAGGTCACTGTGGAGAGAGTGTCAAGGTCAGAACAGCAGGCAAGGTAAATGCCTGGAAGGGTAGCAGTCATTTTATTAAAGTACTGATATTGGGGGTCTTATCTGACATTGGGGTAGTATGAGCTCAGATAAGACCTCCAAATCCTCATCAGACCCACAAAATAAGCCCCATCAGATCTCCCCTATGTCAAATCACCCCAAACACCCCCCCCCCCCACATGATCTCACCACATAAAGGGGGGGCAGTCATCTGAGCATGGGTGCGGTCATCTGAGCATGGGTGCGGTCATCTGAGCATGGGTGCGGTCATCTGAGCATGAGTGCGGTCATCTGAGCATGAGTGCGGTCATCTGAGCATGGGCGATCGTCTGAGCATGAGGGTGGTCATCTGAGCATGGGGCGGTCATCTGAGCATGAGGGGGTCATCTGAGTATGGACGATTGTTTGAGCATGCGGCGGTCGTCTGAGCATGCAGCGGTCATCTGAGCATGAGGGTGGTCATCTGAGCATGGGGCGGTCATCTGAACATGAGTGCAGTCATCTGAGCACGGGGCGGTCGTCTGAGCACGGGGCGGTCGTCTGAGCACGGGGCGGTCATCTGAGCACGGGGCAGTCATCTGAGCATGGGCGGTCATCTGAGCATGGGCGGTCATCTGAGCATGAGGGTGTGAATTGCTTCGAGTAGCAACGACTGAATACAAGCCAGATTTGAAACACATTGTGAAAAAAAAAATTGCCAGTAGTCTCACTAAAGTTGTCTACATTACAGGTAGGAAAAGTGGTTTAAATACACGTTTAAATGTTTGAAAACTCAATTGCAGTAATACTGTCGTGTGCACGCATATTTGTGTAAATGTATAGCTTGTGGCTCCTGGTGGTCATAAGTTTTTTTTTGTGGCTCTTTGTGTCTGTAAGGTTGGCCACCCCTGGCCTATAGTTTCCGGGCTCTGTTTTTGACCTCGCAAAACTATACAAATAAGCTTCAGTTGGGATTCTGTTCTGTAAAGCATGAAACTGTTCTCCCCTGATCCTGTGCTCAGTTGACATGGACCTGCCAGCCTTCCTGTCCTTCTTCCTAGCAGGCCCAGCCGCCGGAGAAGCTTGACTGCTCCTTCTTGCAGCAGTACCACTCACTGCCCGTGAGATGTGCGCTCCTCCTCTGGTTTATAAAGGAGCTTCCCACTACATTATATACAAGAGTAAATGGTGGAATTAGAAAGTACAACTTGTCCTGCAGAAAAGAAGCCCTCATGTGGCTATGTGAAGGGAAAAATGAAGAAAAGTTATGGCTCTGGGAAGGTTGGGAGTTAAAAAAAAAAAAAGGAAAACCGCCATGTAATGGATCAAGTGTGCATGCTCTATAAGTAGTATGGTTGGCCTTGTGGTTTGTCGCATCATAACAAGTTATGTGAAGTACAGTGTCTGAGATGGGTTATTGATTCAGGAATGTATGTATTAGATTGCTGTACTGAAGCTGAGAAGACATTTACTCCTTTTAGACACCCTCTCAATGTTGTGTAACCTTTTGTTGCCTTCCTCAGATCATCACCATAGGATGAAAGGTTGAACTTGATGGAATTGCACTGTATGTCTTTCAGTCTTGCTATGTTACTAATTAAGTTCAGGCTATTTTGCAGCAATTACCGTTTCTTAAGGAAGCCGTTCTAAGATCTGTTTTTGTGACAGAACTAGGGTGTTGAAAACTGCATGTAAAATCTGTGATTGCATTTCAGTGATGTGAGCTTTTCCCCCAGTGGAATAAAAAAACAGTATTGTTGTGGAATGCATCACTTTTAGATTGGGCAACTTTAAAAAGTTGTGTGCCATTAAAAGATTTGGTAAATTTTACAATTCTGTTTAATTACCACCAATTTTTTAGGCACTTTTAAAGGGAGTCTGTCACCTAATTTTCACCTATATAACTAAGAGCACTGCCCCACAGAAGATTGCATACATATCCCAGACATACCTGTGTGCACTGTGTGTCTGTATTCCTTGTTCAGAAAAAGCACTTTTATTCTGCAGGAAAACAGCTCCCAAGTGCCCAGCTCTGCTGCTGCAAGTGCTCAAAGCAAACCAGACTGAAGAGGCGAGGGCTGCTTTAGCTGCTCATATCTTGGGATTGGTAGTAAATAGAAAAATTTTGACCTTCTTTGAAAACTGTCATTCTAAGCTTTAAAATGATAACAAAATCACAGCATCATATCCAGTATATCCAGAAGATATAGCTGTTAGAAATTGAGTCGGGAGAGAAAGCTGTTTTTAGTTTCAATCGGGCACTTGGGAGCTGTTTTCCTGCAGAATAAAAGTGCTTTTTCTGGAAATGGAATACAGACACACAGGGCACACAGGTATGTCTGGGATGTGTCTCCCTTTAAAGGAGTTCTCCGGAAATTAAGAAAATAAAATGCCTAAAATACTTACATATTACTCTATTATAAATATATTCTACGGAGCAATCATCAAGGGCAAAAAAATGGCCACCATCCTATTAGTACGCATCAGGAGACATGAAGTATAGAGAGGAGCATTAGTACTTGTATGCAGTCTCCATTACCACAGTCTGTCCTGTCCATCCTCTCTGTACTTCATGTCTCCACATGAACTTCATTCCTACAGAGATTCAGCTGACAAGCAGAGCAGAGAGGAGGATGAGGCAGCTCTTTACCTCAGTGCTGTGAAGTACCTTGTCTTGCTGTGTGATTAGGACAGGTTTTTGTATGTCTTAATAGGATAGCGGCCATTTTATTTCTTCTAGTGATTGCTCCCTAGATGCGCCGCCTTCCTGAAACAGCTGCTCTGCATCGGGGGGCAGGACTTGGACCCCCGCCAACAAGATAATGATGGCCTATCCTGAGGATAGGTCATCTTTATCATTTCACAGATAACCCCTTTAAAGAGACTAGTCCTGTGTGGAGACTTACTGGAAATACTCCATTAAACGGGGTCTTTTTGGCGATGCTCCATGGGAAACAAATATGCAAAGAGGTATCTCCCAAGAAAGAGAACCATCTCGCCGACACCACCTATTGGAAGTAGTTCTCTATGAGTAAAAATCTGACTTTCCAACAAGCCTTGGGATTTGACATGGGAATATAGCCAGACCAGATATCCATCCGTATCCAGCTTGTTCAGGTGCCAGTCATCAGGACAAACAGAAGCTATAGTGTGACACAGCGCAGGCTGGTACAGAGTACAATAAATAATACACATAAAAGGCTGGTGCATGGGCACAATGTACAGCATAGATGCTGTACTGTACACTATGCACAGCACTACACTGAGATTCTAATAAAACATCACACATCAATCAACAGACAAGTAATAGTGGAATAAGGGAGAAGGCTGGGAGTCACAGGCCCAAAGCTTTATTGAATGACAGACACACAGAGAGGAGAAGGGGTTTCAACCCTCTTCTTTGCTGACAGTAAGTCTTTTAAGTTCCTTTGAGGCCTCATGCACTTCAGCGTATGTTCCGCACCAGATCCACTTTTTTTTGTAGATTGGGTGCGATTCCATTCATTTCAGTGGGACCATAAAAGATGTGGACAGCATACTGTCTGCACCCACACGTCCGTTCCGTGGCCTCGCAAAAAAGATACAACATGTCCTATTCTTGTCCTTTTTGTAGTCAAGAATGGGAGGGAAAAAAGGCGGCATGCCCACACCCGGGATCTGTGTTTGGCAGATCCACGATTTGCGGAACCCAAAACACATATGGTCGATGTGAAAAACATTATTATTTGGTACACTTCATATACTTTTTGACACAATTTCTGTAAGAACTCCACAGAAGTAGGCATACATTTGTAGACCATTTCTGGCACCAAAAACACTGGTTGTGGTGTGAATTTAGCCCCTGCTGAGGTTGAGATGATGATCGTATTTTGTGATTATGTTGCTATTCACATTCTTTGCCTGGGAGTATACTGTAGTTCACACCTGGTTCCATCAATCAATTCTTCCATTACTTGCACAAGCCGACCTATAGCCTGTAAAAAAAATTCATACTTTGCCAGTGAATCATCCCTTAAAGGTGCTCTCCAGGAATAAAGAAAATATAATTACTGGAAATACTTAAATATTACTTTATCAAAAGTATATTCCAAATACTGTTCTTTAGTTATAATGGCTCATTGTCTGGGGAGCAATCATTAGGGGAAATAAAATGGCAGTCACCCTATCAGTACACACAGAACCTGTCCGAATCACACAGCAGGACAGGTATCTTCAGAATTTTACACCACATAATTTAGGCCTTGCACCTTTCCCAGTATGAGACACACATTTTCCATTAAAGGAAATGTGTCTCCAAAAATTGTATTTGCCAGTTATACCAGATTTTTTATTCCATTTCCTGAACACGATTATGGGGGCGGCTATCTTGCCTGAGCTGTTCTTAACAGCATTTAGAAAGCAGAAAATTGCTTTATGGCAGCTCCATGGGCCATAGACACAATGGTCAGGAGGGGACCTCATTGACTTCTATGGGAGAGTTCTCTGGGCATGCTCTGTGACCTGTGCAGAGGTCATTGTACAAGGAAATAATAAATAACTGTGAATCTGTATAACTGTCTTATCTGTCATTCTGATAATGCATGTAATGATATCACATCAGTGTATAGATAAGTAGATAAATACAGTAAAGTGATGTGTACAGGCCAAGAGATGGTGCCTATTATTAGTCTTGGTGGCCAGTGTGAAAACTGCAGGATTTTGTTTAAAGCGGGTCTGTCATCCAGATCAACCCTACCAGACATATAGCTGATTAAAATGATACCTGTCTTATTTCTGGTTGTGATATCGTTTGTGGGAGAAAAATGAACTATTCGAGCACCACGTGGTGGACTTATGTGGTTCGAGCACCGCTCCAGCGATGCTCATGGTGCTAAACAATGATACCCCTCTGCTTTTCATCACACCCCCAGCCTTCAGATTGACAGCGCTAGACTGCACCCATGTCCGCACATCTGTGTGCGCACAACATCTTTGCTCATCGAGATGAAGCCGAAGATGTGCGCTCATGCCTTTCTGGACACAAGTGTGGTCTAGTGCTGTCAATCTAAAGGGCGGGGCATGATTAAAAGCAGAGGGACAGTCCTGCCAAATTCGGGGCAGTTTGCAACTATGCTGATGTAAAACACAGTGGTCTGAAAGGGTCCTTGCCAAACATGTAGTACTGCCGTAGGCCGCAATGCATGCAGGCCCTTGGCTTCCATTATGTAGCCGTTTTATTTTCCACTGATAGCTGTGGTTCTCTGCAACAGCAAAAGCAGTGATTATGGACTAGGACCTGTGGTGATGTCATCATCATGTCATCAGTGCAGTTCAGGGTGGATTTGATTTAAATCGAACTGATTTAAATCACGATTTAAATCACGATTTAAATCACTAGTCAGTAAGGCTTGATTTAAATCAGTGATTTAAATCAAAGTTTCTACCTAAAATAGTTCTTGCTACTTTAACATGCAAGTAGATGAAGATTTTTAGAATCACTTTTTATATTACTTTTTTCTCCCCAGTTTAAGGAAAGAATGTAATAAACCTCAGATCGTACACACAAACAGATCCAGACTTGTCTGTCTGTGGCTATGCTGCAGTATTGTGCTCAAAGTTTCACTTTCATTTTCTTGTCTGCTTGCCCCTCCTCCTCCTCACACTTAGATTCACATTCTTCTTGTGTTGTGCTGTGCAGATCTATTCCACTCCAAACAATCAGAAACATACTGTCTAACTTCTTGGACTTGGCACTGAAGTAAAGCGAGCGTCTGTGATAATATAGGAGAGAAACTGCCCACTTATCTTACAGAAACCTCTGGAAGAGCATGGCATTGTGAATGTTACACATATACAGCCTTTATTCTACTGAGTTAAACAACTCAGCTTTATCCCATGATGGAAGAACCTTTGGATGGTAAAATATTTTCCTAAAAAAGCAGTTTATTGAAAAAAATCCGATTTAAATAAAAAAAATCCGATTTTTTTGATTTTTTTAAAAAAAACATTGATTTTTATCCACCCTGGTGCAGTTAGAGGCAGAGTTCAAATCTTATAAAGTGCACCAAAGAGGAACAGTGTTCTATCATACACATTTTGTGTACAGAAGGTGTGTCGGGAGCACAAATTCATCTCCGCATGTGTGCTCAGTATGGGGATAAAGTTCTCTCTCTTATCAGGAACCTGGAGCAGCTGTCACAAGTGCAACATATCGTGAAATGCAACAGAGCGGATTGAACCCCGCAATCTGCTGTAAAGGTAGAGGAAATCTGTCAAAGGGAATTGTGCTGTTTTACAGGAATGCCCACCCCCACTTCAGCCCACACATTGGAAACCATCAGAGAATTGAAGTGGAGGTTATGGAATGCCCAGCTTATAGTACCGATTTAGCACCATGTGACTTCCACCTTGTTGGACCGCTCAAAGAAGCTTTAAGGGGAAGAAGACATCATTGACTACATGCCCAACTAAAAATATTTTTTACTGATCGCATTAAAATATTGGCACGACTGGGAAAAATTTATTCAATTAATTGAGTTTTAAGGAAGTTCATGAAGACCCCTTGTACAATGGGGGCCACTATGGGGGACATTATGTATACTGCAGAGGATGGGATAAGCCTGTTGAAAAAGCCATAAAATGGCTACACAAATGATTGAAAAACGGCTATGAAGAACTGACAGTGTGTCCATTTTTAACAGCCATTGTGTTACGTCCCTATGCATCTAGCCTTACATGGGACTTTATGTTGGAGGTGGCTGGGAGAAGGAGTGATGTTATTTACATGGTCCTCTATGCTGGAAGGAGGATTCTGTTATTTACATAGGCCTGTATGTTGGAGGCACTGTAGGGAAGATTATAACTATGGGGGCCCTGCAGGGGATCAATACTGGGGGCACTACAGGGGGGGGCATTATAAATCATGAGCATACTACAGGGTGCATTATTACTGGGGTTACTACAGGGAGCATTATAACTACTGGGGCCACTATAGTGGGCCTTATTACTAATGGGGGTTCTGTAGGAGTGCCTTATATTTTAACATTATTCTGCTGAGGGTCTAAACAGGTGCCTTATAGAGGGGTTTTATTACTACTGAGGGTACTATAGGAAGCTTAATTATCACTGGGGTCACTGTAGCGGGGCCTCTGAGACACATTATTACTACTGGGGGTACTGTGGGGCATTATTATTATTGCGCACGAAATGGAGGGCTAATGGAGGCACTCTTGGAGAGGATTATCACTATTGGGGGCACTGTATTACTAATGAGAGCATTCTGGATGGGAATTACTATTTGTGAGAAGACTCTAGGGAACACTCTAGGGAGTGTGAGGGGACTCTAGGGAGAACTGGGCCAACTTCTCTGTCGGCTACTGACTCTACAGTAGGGACAGGCTGCACCTTAATGTGGAAGGTGCAACTGCCCTGGGGGAAAAAATGGTTAGATGGCTGGAGGAGCTTTTAAACTAGGATCTGGGGGGAGGGTGGGGGGTAATACTAATAAGGGGGTAGATAGTGTAGATAGAGAGTGGGTCATAGGAGGGGACAGTGGGGTGTTAGTGGGGGTTGGGATTAGTGAGGAATGTAGGTAGAATATTGGGCAAAACATAAACCAAAGTAACCCAAAAACCCCGGATATTCACTTCACAGGTAATAGTAATTTAAAAAGGGGGGTAAAAAATATACATAGACCTCTTAAGTGTATGTACACTAATGCCAGAAGCCTGACTAATAAAATTGGTGAACTGGAATTAGTGATGTGTGAGGAGGACTATGACTTAGTGGGAGTAACTGAGACATGGCTGGATGATAGCTATGACTGGGCAGTTAACGTACAGGGTTACAGTCTGTTTAGAAAGGATCACCAAAACTGGAGAGGGGGAGGGGTCTGCCTTTATGTAAAGTCCTGTCTAAAGCCCACACTGCGGGAAGATATAAGTGAGGGACATGAAGATGTGGAGTCACTGTGGGTAGAAATAAATGGAGCCAAAAACAATAATAAAATACTAATAGGAGTTTATTATAAACCCCCTAGTATACCAGAGCTCATAGAAAATCTACTTCTAAACGAAATAGATGAGGTGGAAAATCATAATGAGATCGTTATTATGGGGGATTTCAACTACCCAGATATAGACTGAGAAACTGAAATCTGTATATCTCATAAAGGAAACAGGTTCTTGGAAATAACAATTACCTTTCCCAACTGGTTCAGGACCCGACTAGAGGGACGGCCATACTGGACTTAGTATTAACCAATAGAACTGACAGAACAACAGATGTGCAGGTTGGGGGACACCTGGGAAATAGTGACCATAATATAATAACCTTCCAACTGTCATTCAAAAGAGCGTTTCTTCAGGGAGGAACAAAAATACCAAACTTCAAAAAAGCTAAATTTAGCCAACTAAGAGAGGCCATAGGCCTAACTAACTGGGACAAAGTCCTCAAAAATAAAAATACAGCCACAAAATGGGATATTTTTAAAAGCATCCTAATATCTAATTGTGAGAAGACCATACCTTATGGGAATAAAAGGTTAAGGAACAAGAAAAAAAACAATGTGGATAAACAGAACTGTAAAGAAAGCAATAAATGACAAACAGAAAGCATTTAAATCACTAAAACAGGAGGGGAGCGAGGAAGCATTGAAAAACTATAAGGAAAAAAATGACTATGTAAAAGACAAATAAAAACAGCCAAACTAGAGACCGAGAGATTAATCGCCAAAGAGAGTAAAACTAACCCTAAAATGTTCTTTAATTATATAAATGGTAAAAAGTATAAACCTGAAGGTGTCAGCCCCTTACAGAGTAATGAGGGGGGAGTTGCAGAGAGTGATGAGGAGAAAGCAAAGCTACTAAATATCTTTTTCTCCACTGTATTCACTGAGGAAAATAAACTGTCAGATAAAATGCAGAATATAAAAGTAAATTCCCCATTAAAAGTGCCCTGTCTGACCCAGGAAGAAGTAGAGCTGCGTCTTAAAAAGATTAAAATAGACAAATCGCCAGGACTGGATGGCATACACCCCCGTATCCTAAGAGAATTAAGTAATGTCATTGCCAGACCCTTATTTCTGATATTTAAGGACTCTATACTGACAGGGAGTGTTCCACAGGATTGGCGCATAGCAAATGTGGTGCCAATATTCAAAAAGGGTCCAAAAACAGAGCCCAGGAACTATAGGCCGGTAAGTTTAACATCTGTCGTGGGTAAACTGTTTGAGGGTTTTCTAAGAGATGCTATCTTGGAGTACCTCAATGAAAATAAGCAAATTACTCCATATCAGCATGGCTTCATGAGGGATCGGTCAAACCAATTTAATCAGTTTCTATGAGGAGGTAAGTTCTAGACTGGACCGCGGCGAATCAATGGATGTCGTATATCTGGACTTCTACAAAGCATATGACACGGTACCACATAAAAGGTTAGTATTAGAGAGCCGAGCAGGGGAGCTGAGCGGTACAGTGCTCGCTTCGAGTACGTTCGCTCATCTCTAGTTGGTATATAAAATGAGAATGCTTGGCCTGGGAGAAAATGTCTGTATGTGGGTAAGTAACTGGCTCAGTGATAGAAAACAGAGGGTGGTTATTAGTGGTACATACTCAGATTGGGTCACTGTAACTAGTGGAGTACCACAGGGGTCAGTATGGGCCCTATTCTCTTCAATATATTTATGAATGATCTTGTAGAAGGCTTGCACAGTAAAATATCAATTTTTGAAGATGACACTAAACTGTGTAAAGTAATTAACACAGAAGAGGACAGTACACTGCTACAGATAGATCTGGATAGACTGGAGGCTTGGGCAGAGAAGTGGCAGATGAGGTTTAACACTGACAAATGTAAGGTTATGCATATGGGAAGGAATAATGCAAGTCACCAGTACATACTAAATGGTAAAATATTGGGTAACCTAGGAATTTTAGTGAACAGCAAACTAAGCTGTAGAAACCAGTGTCCGACAGCTGCTGCCAAGGCCAATAAGATAATGGGTTGCATCAAAAGAGGCATAGATGCCCGTGATGAGAACATAGTCCTGCCACTTTACAAATCACTAGTCAGACCACACATGGAGTACTGTGTACAGTTCTGGGCTCCTGTGAACAAGGCAGACATAGCAGAGCTGGAGAGGGTTCAGAGGAGGGCAACTAAAGTAATAACTGGAATAGGTGGACTACAGTACCCAGAAAGATTATCAAAATTAGGGTTATTCACTTTCGAAAAAAGACGGCTGAGGGGAGATCTAATAACTATGTATAAATATATCAGAGGTCAGTACAGAGATCTCTCCCATGATCTATTTATCCCCAGGACTGTGACAAGGGGACATCCTCTGCGTCTGGAGGAAAGAAGGTTTGTACACAAACATAGAAGAGGATTCTTTATGGTAAGAGCAGTGAGACTATGGAACGCTCTGCTGGAGGAGGTGGTGATAGTAAGTTCACTAAAAGAGTTCAAGAGGGGTCTGGATGTATTTTTGGAGGGTAATAATATTACAGGTTATAGTTACTAGAGAGGGGTCGTTGATCCAGGAAGTAATTCTGATTGCCTGATTGGAGTCGGGAAGGAATTTTTTCCCCTAAAGTGGGGAAAATTGGCTTCTACCTCACAGGGTTTTTTTTTGCCTTCCTCTGGATCAACTTGTAGGAAAACAGGCCGAACTGGATGGACAGATGTCTTTTTTCGGCCTTATAAACTATGTTACTATGACAATGGGAGGGACTATCTGTATGGCACTATTATTTCTTCAATAGTATTTGGGGCATTCAGAACCACAGTGGTCACAGTATTGGAGGTAGCAGCAGGGTCACATTGTTGGGATACCAGGTTGGGAAGAGTGATAGAAAAGTGAGGAACTTAAAGGGGTTCTCCGGAAATTAAGACAATGAAAATACTTAAGTATTAGTTTATTATAAATATATTCCCAAATACCTTTCATTAGTGATAATGACTCGTTTTGTCTGTTGAGCAATCATCAGGAGAAACAAAATGGCCGCCATCCTATTAGTGCACACCAAACCTGTCCTAATCACACAGCAGGACAAGTTACTTCATAAAACTAAGGTAAAGAACTGCCTCATCCTCCTCTCTGCTCTATTTGTCATGGATTAGGATCCTGAATACAGATGATAAGATCTTTAGCTGAATCTCTGTTGGAATTGAGTTCATGAGATGTAGTAATGGTCAGCAGCTCTTGTATGCAGTCTCCATTACCACAGTCTGTCTTGTCCGTCCTCTCTGTACTTCGTGTCTCCTCATGAACTCCATTCCTACAGAGATTCAGCTGAAGATCATATTAAACTGTATTCAGGATCATAATCCCTGACAAGCAGAGCAGAGAGGAGGATGAGGCAGCTCTTTACTTCAGTGTTGTGAAGTAACTTGTCGTCCTGTGTGATTAGGACAGGTTCTGTGTGTACTAATAGGACGGCGGTCATTTTGTTTCTACTAATCATTGCTCCCTAGACAAAACGAGCTGTCAACTAATGAAAGGTATTTGGAATATATTTATAATAAAGTAATATTTACGTATTTTCATTTTGTTAATTCCCGGAGAACCCCTTTAAGATGTCTGTGTAGCAAACTCTGCAGAGATCAGACATGGCTGAAAGGTGTGGCGTTCTAGGTTGAATGGAGAAGACGAGGAAAGAGAAAGTGTACATCAGAGGAGAAGACCTCACTGGATGTAAGAGGTATTTAGTGCTGAAGTTTCCTGGCTATGGGGGTGCGAGGCTTTGAAAATCTGGCACTGAAAGGAGGGGAGCCATTTAATTTTTACCTCAGGCAGCAGAAAACCAAGAATCTACCCTGGCGTCACATCAAGGTGGAGGAGGAGAGAGAAGAAGGATTCTCCTCCCTCTGCATTGCTCCACCGATCAGCTTAGTCACATGATAAATTGTCACTGACATGCCATCAGTGAGCAGATAGTTGCATGGACTGCTGAAAGAGGTGCCTAATTCATTAAGAGGTGTACATCTCTTAAAGAGGTTTTCCAGGAGTTTTATACTGATGACCTATCTTCTGGTTAGGTCATCAGTATCTGATCGCATAACTACCGACATTTGACTTGGTAAAATCAGGACATATAAGCCCAGCCCCTGGGAATGCCCCAAGCCCGCCCAGAAACAACTATTTGTGTGCGGGGTTTGTGTTAGCCACACCCATTTTCAGGCCAGGAGACATTCCCGGCAAATTTGGGACAGTTCGCAGTGATGTGATTGGTGGGGGCCGACACCTGGGATCAGCTGTTTGAGTAGGCATTGGCATCTGGTATCACAGTTCAGCCTAATCTGCAGGCTACATACATGCGGCCCTTGATACCATTCTGTGCGGCCCCCAACTACCTGGTAACAGACATGTATGTCTACATCTTGTGGTGGCTACTCACATGTATCTTTCATGTATTCTTCCATTAGATGGGAGTACTAGAAGTGTAACTAGACATTTATGATATATGCTGTTCAATATGCCAAAAATATAGTATTTCAGTTGGTAAAACCACTTTGAGTTTTATTTTCGGCCATTGGATTTGGTTCAGGCTGACAATGTGGCCCTTAACCAGAAAAGGATGTGCACCCCTGACCTAGGCCATGTAACCAATGAACATGACGTCACATGGCCTAGGGAAAGCTGAGAGAAGGACGCAGCGCTACTGCGATCGCTGCTGCCTTCTCAGACAGCTGATCAGTGGAGGTCCCAGGTGTTGGACCTCCACCAATCAGATGCTGATGACCTATCTAGAGGAAAGGTTATCAGTGTAAAACTTCCAGAAAACCGCTTTAATAAATTAGTTGAACATAACTAGATGCCGTGATCAAGTGAGATCACTGCATCTAAGGGGTGAAAAACCTGCGCTTTATCCTTCATCCTCTGCGACCAATGAGGATGCTGGCAATTAAATTCAATGTGCTGGGTCTATCTGAAGAGACCCACGGTGTTGAAGATGCAATTCTTATTTTGGCCAGCAGGTGGCAGACCAACATAAGATATGAGCAATTCTGTACAAATAATGGATCTAAAAATATGAGCTTCAAAATCATAAAGGAAAAACAAACTGTTAAAAAATATATACAAAATTTTAAAAATAAAAAAAAAAGTTTAACCCTCTCCCCCTTCTGTAGAATAAAAAAATAAATACATAAATAACAAAAAATATAAACATCGTGGGCATCAATGTGTCCGAAAACGCCCGTACTATTAAAATATAAAAATATTTTTCCAATATAGCGATTGGTGTAATGAAAAAAAGGGTCAAAATGGCCAATTTGCCATTTTTTATTGCTTCTCTTACCCAAAAAATGTAATAAAATGTGATCAAAAAGTCACAGAATCTCCAAAATGGTATCAATAAAAACTAAAGATTGCCCCGCAAAAAATGAGCTCCCACACAGCTCAGTAGACATAAATATAAAAAAGTTAGGGGGGTCAGAATATGGTGATATAAAATAAAAAGTTTTTTTTCAAAGTTTACAATTATTTTCACACTATTTAGACTATTAAAAAAATAACTATATATATATGTGTGATATCTTTGTAATCATACTGACCCAGAGAATGAAGGGCACAGGTCATTTTTGTCGCAAAGGGAACGCTGTGGGAACAAAACCCATAAAATGTGGGAGGAATTGCGTTTTTTTTCCCACTACAATATATGCCATATTAAATGGTGGCATTGGAAAGTACAACTTATACCGCAAAAAAAAAAACCTCATACAGCTATGCAAACGGAAAAATAAAAAAAGTTATGGCTCAAGGAAGATGGGGAAGAAAAATGAAAACTCAAAAATAAAAAACCTCCGGTATCATAAGGGTTAAAGGCAAGTTGTCTTGCTTCAGCAAGTATAATTTATCATGTAGAGAAAGTTAATACAAGGCACTTACTAATGTGTTGTGAGTGTCCATATTGTCTCCTTTGCTGGCTTTATTCATTTTTATTACATTATACACTGATCGTTTCCATGGTTACGACCACCTGCAACTCGGCAGCTGCAGCCGTGCTTGCACACTACAGGAAAAAACACTAGCCTATGTTCCTGGCCACCAAACGAGCACGGCCATTGCTGATGAATTGCAGGGTGGCCATAACCATAGAAACGAGCTGTGTATAGGGATCTCAAAACCGAAGGAAAACGCTTCAGTTTTGTCCCCATTCATTGTCAATCCTGCCGGATCCAGCAAAGATGCAGATGTAAAATTAGCACATATAAAAAAGAAGCAACCACTGGCCCATTGTAATAAATGAGAGACAGTTTACAGGTGTAATAATCATCAAAATACGAACAAAAAACTGTTGTGTGTACTGAACCTTATGGTGCATTGCTGTCATTATTACGGAGGCATCTGTGGCTGACATTAAGGCCTCTTTCACACGACAGCATTTTTTGCGGGCTCCGATCCGCATTTTTCACATGAAAAATGCGGACCCATTCATTTCTATGGGCCCGCAAAAAATGCGGGCAGCACACCGTGTGCTGTCCGCATCCGTTGCTCCGTTCCGTGGCCCGCAAAAAAAAGTAGAGCATGTCCTATTCTTGTCCGTTTTGCGGACAAGGATAGGCAATGTTACAGTGGATCCGCAAAAAATACGGATGCCATACGGACGCCATCCGTTTTTTTTTGCGGATCCGCAATTTGCGGACCGCAAAACACAACGTTCGTGTGAAACCGGCCTAATGGAGGGAACATAATTTCTTTGGTTTATACTTGTATAAAACATCATTGCTAGAGGGCTAATATTCAGATTTGAGCCATCCTTTGAGAATGACCTCCAATTCAGTGCTGAATGGGATAATTTTATGCACGAATGTGCATGAGGAATGCTCGAAGGATGAAGGCCTCTTTCACATGAGTGATATGGCTTGTGTCAGGATCTATTCAGGGAAAAACTGATGGTTTTGCAACAAGTTCAATCATTTTTTTTCTTTCTGCGATCAGTGTGTGCGTGTTTTTTTTCTGTCCGGCTTGCATGCGGTTTTCACACACGTGAAGAATAACAATGTACATCTCCTAGAAACCATCAGTGAAAAACGCATTGGATCCAGAGGCTTTCCTATTTTCACGCAAGCATCATTCATTTCTATGGAGCCAGGGCTGCAAGAAAACCGCATAATATAGAACATGCTGCAATTTGTGTAAAAATGAGGTGGAGCTGGGACAAGGTATTTTGGTGACCTAGGCAGAGCAGGCAAATTGCGTGCCCCCTACCCCGCCACACACACACACACCTCGGAATCAATTTACGGTGATCTTACTTTCTAGTAAAGAGATTAGGGATAACCATTTTCTTGCAAAAAAGAATGTAATTTTTCATTTTCACAGCCAAGTGTTTATAACTTCCATAAAATACCCATTAGGGTAGTTCTCACAACACCCCTTATAAATTTCTTGGGTGGTGTAGTTTCCAAGATGTGGTCACTTTTTGGGGGTTTCCACTGCAGAGGTACCTCAGGGTCTCTTCATATGCAACATGGCACCCATAGACAATTCCAGAAACATTTGCCCTCCAGAATTGCCTTCTGAGCTCTGCCGTGTGCCCATATAGCAGTTTATGACCACATATGGGGTGTGTACTGCAGAATCAGGATAATAAATATTGAGATTTGTTTAGTTGTTAACCCTTAATGTGTTACAGGAAAAAAATGGATTAAAATGAAAAATGTGCAAAAAAAGTGAAATTTTGAAATTTCGCCTCTATTTTTCTTTAATTCCTGTGGAATACTTAAAGAGTTAACAACATATATCAGTTAATAGTTTGAGGGGTGTTGTTTCTAAAATAGGGTTAATTAATGGCTGTTTTCTATTATGTAAGCTCCTCAAAGTGACTTCAGAACTGAATTGGTCCTTAAAAAAGTAGATTTTTGGAAATTTTCTTGGAAATTTCAAAAATCGGTTCTAAAATTCTAAACCTTCTTGATGCCAACATAAAGACATAGACATATTGTGAATGTTTAATTAATAAGTATTTTTATAATGTATCACAATCTGTCTTAAAAGCAGAGAAAATAGTGAATTTCCCCCAAATTTTTATACATTTTGGATTTTTTTAAATAAATAAAGCTTAAATATATTGACATATTACTTTTACAACATAAACTACTAGGAAATGAAAAAAAGAACACATGGAAACTTAATACAATTGAGCTAAGATTGCCAAAGTATAAACTGCTAGTGATTCTTGGTCAATGATCATACAACCAAGGTCTTTCAACTTCCAAGCTCTTTTAACTTGGACCTGTAGTTCAGCTGTAGTAGTTTTTGGCTGCTGTGCTTGGGAGATCTGTTCCCCTATCCAGACATTCTCAATCGGATAAAGATCTGGTGCTCCAGCTGGACAGAAGAGCTGCTGGATTCTCTAAAGAGCATGTTGTGTATTACGGGAAGTGTATGGGCAGGTGTTATCCTGTTGGGATACCACATCTCCTAAGTCAAAATAAAAGCCAGTAGGACTGGTTCTACGATGTTCTTGCCATAACAAAGACTGGTGTTTTTTCCATATGGGAATGGATAAGGTAGCTATTGGCGTCCTACGCTATGACACCTGGTATTGGTCCTGTTTCTCTCTCCGTGTTATTCATTAAAGGGGTTGTCCCACGAATAATGTAGAAAATGAAAATCAGACATCATATAGTACATGACACTACCTTTCTAACAAATCTAGAACCAGCCCTGTACCTCATATAGATCCAGAGATCTCCACATTCATTGTTCTGCTAGATTTATATCAAGCTGACAGCTCAAGGGGAGTGTCTTTTCTGCTGCAGCTCAGGAGGCGTGTCTGAGCTCCTCCTATCACAGCTCAGGAGGCAGTTGAAAGATGAAACTGAGCATGTGCGGCCTTCTCAGTGAGCAGGTCAAAGAAATAAGAAATTAAGTGGCACGATACAGATACATTTTACTGAATAACTCAGTAGCTATACATAATTTTTAATTACATGCAATTACAAAAGTATTCAGATCCAGGTGCTGGTTTGAAAACTGTAGAATATTTTTCGTGGGACAACCCCTTTAAGGCATTAGGCACTTTCCAGCCCTCCTGTGAACTCTGATGTACCATCATTACTACCAGATTAGAACCACCTTAGTAACATAGTTAACATAGTAACATAGTTTGTAAGGCCGAAAAAAGACATCTGTCCATCCAGTTCAGCCTGTTTTCCTACAAGTTGATCCAGAGGAAGGAAAAAAAAAACCCTGTGAGGTAGAAGCCAATTTTCCTCACTTTAGGGGGGAAAATTCCTTGCCGACTCCAATCAGGCAATCAGAATAACTCCCTGGATCAACGACCCCTCTCTAGTAACTATAACCTGTAATACCCTCCAGAAATACATCCAGGCCCTTCTTGAACTCTTTTAGTGAACTTACCATCACCACCTCCTCAGGCAGAGAGTTCCATAGTCTCACTGCTCTTACCGTAAAGAATCCTCTTCTATGTTTATGTACAAACCTTCTTTCCTCCAGACGCAGAGGATGTCCCCTCATCATAGTCACAGTCCTTGGGATAAATAGATGATGGGAGGGATCTCTGTACTGACCCCTGATATATTTATACATAGTTATTAGATCTCCCCTCAGTCGTCTTTTTTCTAAAGTGAATAACCCTAATTTTGATAATTTTTCTGGGTACTGTAGTCCACCCATTCCAGTTATTACTTTAGTTGCCCTCCTCTGAACCCTCTCCAGCTCTGCTATGTCTGCCTTGTTCACAGGAGCCCAGAACTGTACACAGTACTCCATGTGTGGTCTGACTAGTGATTTGTAAAGTGGCAGGACTATGTTCTCATCACGGGCATCTATGCCCCTTTTGATGCAACCCATTATCTTATTGGCCTTGGCAGCAGCTGTCTGGCACTGGCTTCTACAGCTTAGTTTGCTGTTCACTAAAATTCCTAGGTCCTTTTCCATGTCAGAGTTACCCAGTGCTTTATCATTTAGTATGTACTGGTGACTTGCATTATTCCTTCCCATATGCATAACCTTACATTTGTCAGTGTTAAACCTCATCTGCCACTTTTCTGACCAAGCCTCCAGTCTATCCAGATCCTGTTGTAGCAGTGCACTGTCCTCCTCTGTGTTAATTACTTTACACAGTTTAGTGTCATCTGCAAAAATTGATATTTTACTATGCAAACCTTCTACAATATCATTAATATATTGAAGAGAATAGGACCCAATACAGACCCCTGTGGTACCCCACTAGTGACAGTGACCCAATTTGAGTATCTACCGTTAATAACCACCCTCTGTTTTCTATCACTGAGCCAGTTACTTACCCACATAATGTCACGAGTAGGCTTGCGTCTGGAATCAGATGTTCTGCGCGGCTTTCTAAGTGACATATTTGACAGGCTATTCCCTTTGTTTGGGTGCTGTTCACCACACCCATTCCCCTCAGCTGTTGCCGCTTGGCAATTAGCTTTCTCCTATTTACCCCTTCCTCTCCCAGTATCCCTTGCGGTTTATATCTTCTGCTTACCTGGTTGAGAGTGGTGTGGATCTTGGCTGAGATCCAGTTGCTGAGTTATCTGCTTAAGTTAAGTTTCTTCTGTTCCTTTTGTTGTTTTCCTTTTGGAGTCTCCTGTTCCTCCTTACGCTTGGAGGAACGGCTTTACTCTCTTGTGTCACTAGACTGCAGGGTTTTCTAGGGTGCATTTAGATTAGGTTCCTGTGTATTAACTTTCCTACAACCAGGCTTGTTCATACTGGTAGTCAGCCAGGGCCTAGTCTCAGGGTCCCCTGCAGGAGGTGACCGGTTCCCTGGTTTTGTCTGTTCCCATCCCTCATACGCTCAGTGTGGCTTTTCCCCCCACACCAGAGCGTGACACATACATTTTCTCCCAGGCCAAGCATTCTCATTTTGTATACTAACCTTTTATGTGGTACCGTGTCAAACGCTTTGGAGAAGTCCAAATATACGACATCCATTGAGTCGCCGCGGTCAAGTCTAGAACTTACCTCCTCATAGAAACTGATTAAATTGGTTTGACATGACCAATCCCTCATGAAGCCATGCTGATACGGAGTTATTTGCTTATTTTCATTGAGGTACTCCAAGATAGCATCTCTCAGAAAACCTTCAAACAGTTTACCCACAACCGAAGTTAAACTTACTGGCTTACAGTTTCCGGGCTCTGTTTTTGGACCCTTTTTGAATATTGGCACCACATTTGCTATGCGCCAATCCTGTGGAACACTCCCCGTCAGTATAGAGTCCTTAAATATCAGAAATAAGGTTCTGTCTATGACATTACTTAATTCTCTTAGGATACGGGGGTGTATGCCATCCGGTCCTGGTGATTTGTCTATTTTAATATTTTTAAGATGTTGCTGTACCTCTTCCTGGGTCAGAGAGGACACTTTTAAAGGGGAATTTACTTTTATACTCTGCATTTCATCTGACAGTTTATTTTCCTCAGTAAATACAGTGGAGAAAAAGTTATTTAGTAGCTTCGCTTTCTCCTCATCGCTCTCTGCAACTCCCCCCTCATTACTCTGTAAGGGGCCAACACCTTCAGGTTTATACTTTTTAGTATTTATATAATTGAAGAACATTTTAGGGTTAGTTTTACTCTCTTTGGCGATTAATCTCTCGGTCTCTAGTTTGGCTGCTTTTATTTGTCTTTTACATATTCTATTTTTTTCCTTATAGTTTTTCAATGCTTCCTCGCTCTCCTCCTGTTTTAGTGATTTAAATGCTTTCTGTTTGTCATTTATTGCTTTCTTTACAGCTCTATTTATCCACATTGTTTTTTTCTTGTTCCTTAACCTTTTATTCCCATAAGGTATGTACCTCTCACAATTAGATATTAGGATGCTTTTAAAAATATCCCATTTTGTGGCTGTATTTTTATTTTTGAGGATTTTGTCCCAGTTAGTTAGGCCTATGGCCTCTCTTAGTTGGCTAAATATAGCTTTTTTTGAAGTTTGGTATTTTTGTTCCTCCCTGAAGAAACACTCTTTTGAATGACAATTGGAAGGTTATTATGTTATGGTCACTGTTTCCCAGGTGTCCCCCGACCTGCACATCTGTTATTCTGTCAGGTCTATTGGTTAATACTAAGTCCAGTACGGCCGTCCCTCTAGTCGGGTCCTGAACCAGTTGGGAAAGGTAATTGTCTTTGGTTATTGCCAAGAACCTGTTTCCTTTATGAGATGTACAGGTTTCAGTTTCCCAGTCTATATCTGGGTAGTTGAAGTCCCCCATAATAACAACTTCATTATGATTTGCCGCCTCGTCTATTTCGTTTAGAAGTAGATTTTCTGTGGTCTCTGATATATTGGGTGGTTTATAATAAACCCCTATTAGTATTTTATTATTGTTTTTGGCTCCATTTATTTCTACCCACAGTGACTCCACATCTTTATGTCCCTCACTTATATCTTCCCGCAGTGTGGGCTTTAGACAGGACTTTACATAAAGGCAGACCCCTCCCCCTCTCCAGTTTTGACGATCCTTTTTAAAAAGATTGCAACCCTGTACGTTAACTGCCCAGTCATAGCTATCATCCAGCCATGTCTCAGTTACTCCCACTATGTCATAGTTCTCCTCACACATCACTAATTCCAGTTCACCAGTTTTATTAGCTAGGCTTCTGGCATTAGTGTACATACAATTAAGAGGTTGATGTATATTTCTTACCCTACACCTTTCCTTCTGATCTGTTCTAGTTCCTCCTTCCATTCCTCCCCCAGTTCTATTAACTTGCCCAAGGTCTCTATCTGCACTATCTTCCCCATCTATAATGTAGTTACCCTCCCCCCCAGTCCCTAGTTTAAACACTCCTCCAGCCTTCTAGCCATCTTCTCCCCCAAAACAGCTGCCCCTTCCCCATTGAGGTGCAGCCCATCCCTACAGTAGAGCCTGTAGCCGACAGAGAAGTCGGCTCAGTTCTCCAAGAACCCAAATCCCTCCTGCCTACACCAGTTCTTTTTTTTTTTGCAAATATCTTTTTATTATTTTCAATAAAGGCATTACAATCCAAACAATATAGACTGGAACATTAATTTTGATACATCACAAAGAACAACAGTACCAGGCAAAACAAAGTGCCTATATAGGAGCCAGGCGGGGTAAATACCACCTAGGCCCCAAAGTTCCGATATCATATGAATACAGAAATGTGAAGATGAAATCCACCCTCAATGCAATTCAAAATGCAGATGCAAGATAATAGCAGAGAGAGTTACAAAGCAACCCTAAAACCAATAGGGAGAGAATAAAGGAACAACACTGTTACATCCGTTTCACGGAACCACTTAAATAAAGATATTAAGGGGAAAGAACGTGCGGGGGAGAACATGTGAGGTCTATAACACTCAATGTGATGAAATCGGCATCAGAAAGGGGTTTAGATCTCCCATGGTAGAGAAAGAGATCCACGCCGACCAAGTCCTCTGAAATTTATCATAGGACCTGAGGGTGTGGGCACTCAATTCCTCAAGCCTAGCCACCTGGCTTACCCTTTGGATCCACTGAAGGATTGGTGGTGGTGTAGTTTGCCTCCAATATAAAGGTATCATAGCTTTTGCCGTGAGGACCATTTGTCTCCAAAGATGTACATTATAGGGAACCCGGACAAGGGGTGAGACATTTAAAAATATAACCTTCGGAGACAAAGGGGGGGGGAGCCAGGACAAACTTTCAGAATAATGTCGCCTACCGTTTTCCAGAAGGGTCTAATGTAGTCACAATCCCACCAAATGTGCATATAGTCACCAATCTTAGACTTGCATCTCCAACAGTCCGGGGGCGATGTTGGAAATATTATGTGTAACATAGCAGGTGTTTTATACCATCTACTAACCAACTTATAAGACGTCTCCAGTAGAGTGATACATCTAGATGGGCCAGAGCTATTCGCATAAATCTCTTTAATTTCATCCAAAGTGAAAGTAGTCTGAAGTTCTTTCTCCCAAGCAGCAATATAAGGCAATTGCTTGCCGGCCAGGGGCGTCAGGAGAGCAGAATATAACTTCGAGATCACCTTGGTAACCGGAGACCTCTGGGCCACTAGTGTCTCAAACCAGGAGAGGTCTCGACATAAATTATCTTTTCCAGGAAGGGTTTTGAAAGATGTGTGTAGGTAAGGGCATCTATGGGGATACTGGACAATTTTAGTTTTAGTTGAGAAAGATCAGGAAAACTACCCTCTAGAAGCACGTCACTCAGAAAGTGCTTGTTGAAAACCTTTTGTGTGGAAAACCATACGCCCCTGTATGGGGAGGTAAGTCCTAGCAAGTCTCCTAACTTCATTGTGGGGGACGGTGCGACCAAGGGACAACTTCTTGAGAGAGCGTCTTCCACAGAACAAGAGGGGCCCTAGTTAGTATAGAGAGGCCAAGAGGAAAAGAATGTCCCAGATGGGTCCATATTAAAGGGTTTCTGTCACCAGTTTTGGGCATATAAAACAGGATGACATTTGCAATGTGCAAATGTCACCTGATGCCCAAACTGGTAATAATTTTTTTACTGGTGCCCCCGTTTTTGTAATAAATGAACTTTTGTAATATGTAAATTAATCTCACTAGGTGCAAGGGGCGGTAACCCTGCACCTAGGAGCGCCGTTTCCCTACCTTTATTCACGCCCCCTTTTCTTGTGATGGACAGGGCCAGGCAGCTCGCTCTATGTGCTCCTGGCCCTGTCCGTGCTGGAAATCCCGCGCCTGCGCCGTGCGGACTTCATTCGGCGCAGGCGCAGTGAGTGCCGATGGCTGCCGGGCTCCCAGCTTCCTCACTGCGCCTGCGCCGCCTTCTCTTCCGGGTGTACTGTGACGTCATCGGCGAATGAAGTCCGCACGGCGCAGGCGCGGGATTTCCAGCACGGACAGGGCCAGGAGCACATAGAGCGAGCTGCCTGGCCCTGTCCATCACAAGAAAAGGGGGCGTGAATAAAGGTAGGGAAATGGCGCTCCTAGGTGCAGGGTTACCGCCCCTTGCACCTAGTGAGATTAATTTACATATTACAAAAGTTCATTTATTACAAAAACGGGGGCACCAGTAAAAAAATTATTACCAGTTTGGGCATCAGGTGACATTTGCACATTGCAAATGTCATCCTGTTTTATATGCCCAAAACTGGTGACAGAAACCCTTTAAAGCTTGCGTCAATGAGAATCCCGCTAACTCTTCCTCAATCCGTACATAGGATTTAGTGGAAGGTGTTCTGCACCAATCCAGTATTCTGCTCAGCTGAATAGCATGATACAGTTTTTCCAGATCAGGGAAGCCCACCCCCCCTCTACGTTTAGGAAGAACCAAAGTGGCAGGAAGATCAGCAAGACCTGAAGCATGTATAGTATTTTAGGGATAATTATCATTTTTAAAAGGTTGATCCTACCCAACCAGGATATGAATGGAATCTTCCAAGATTTCATTGTGGTCTCAATATTTTTAATCAATGGAGCATACTTAAGAGAGAACCACTCGTTAGGAGAAGAGGATATCTGAATCCCCAGATAGGGGATGGACGTAGAAGACCAAGGAAACGGCGACAATGTTTTCGCCCTATCAACTTGGCTAGATAAGCACGAAATGTTAAGGGCCTGGGACTTAGTGGGATTAATTTTAAAATTAGACAGGACTCGAAACATATTAAAAATGTCTGATAAGACGGGGAAGGAAATATGCGGGTTAGATGTCAATATTAGGAGGTCATCCGCAAAGGCGGCTGTCAAGTGCGTTTTCCCTTGTATGGTGATACCTTCGATTCGCGGGTGTTGTCTTATATGCTGAATTAAAGTCTCCATGCTAAGAACAAATAGAAGAGGAGATAGGGGACATCCCCGACGAGTCCCATTACTAATACGAAAGGAGGATGATAGGGTACCGTTAATTCGTATTGAGGCCGATGGGTTCTTATAGAGTGCCAAAATAGCTCTAATAAAGCCAACTGGGAGCCCAAATCGGTTTAAAACCTTTTCCAGAAACAGCCAGTCAATTCTATCAAACGCTTTTTCAGTGTCGGTAGAAAGCAATGACAGGGGAACTTTTTTCTTTACAGCGTATTGAATCAGGCTGAGAACTCGCATGGTGTTATCATTCCCCTCACTTTATAAAGCCTACTTGCTCAGCATTAATCAAAAAGGGTAATATGGGTTGGAGGCGATTTGCCAAAAGTTTTGCATACAGCTTAATGTCGGCATTTAACAAAGAGATGGGACGATAGCTACTACACAACATAGGATCCTTGCCGTCTTTGGGAAGAACCGTAATGTGCGCCATTAGAGTTTGGGATGGGAATGTCTCCCCTGACTCAGCCGCTGAGAAAGCTAAAAGTAATTGAGGGAGTAAAATTTCTGAGAAAGCTGTATAATAGGACACAGGTAGGCCATCTGGGCCTGGACTTTTCCCAGAAGGGGAATCTTTTAGTGCTTTTTGCAGTTCTTGTAGAATAATAGGAGCAGACAACAAACTCATTTGAGTCTGGGAGGGTTTGGGCAGTTCCAAAGAACCAAGAAAACGTTCAATTAATACTTCCCTATCCACTCCGTCGTCACCAGAACTAGGGCTCAGGTTGTATAGATCAGAGTAGAAGGCCTCAAATTGTGCAGCTATATCTTTTGTAGAGGAATGAACGATACCAGAACCATCTTTAATCGCCTCAACAAAGAGCTGCTCCCTCCTCTTGTTAGCCATTAGTGCCATTAGGCGAGACCCTCTATTACCATGCATGTAGACCTTATGTTTAGCATAAAGGTACGCCCTAGTCGCCCGAAGGTTGAGTAGGTGGTTTAATTTCTCCATGAGGTTAGTTAATTCCGCAAGAGATTGTGCGGCTAGGGACCTTTTATGTGTGCTCTCAAGTTTGTTTATATCATCCATCAGGCCTTGTATCTCCTGCCTCTTTTGCTTCTTCATGAAAGACCCAAGTGAAATCAGTTCCCCTCTAATAACGGTTTTGTGAGCCTCCCAGATTACTAGAGACAAAAGTGACCCAGTGGTATTTTCCTAAAAATAATGGGAGAGCACCCCTTCAAGTTTCCGTTTGTAATCCACATTACGGATAATATCATTAAAACGCCATGAGAACTCGCGTCTCGGGAGTGACTCAATCACCACCTTCATGGATACTGGGGCATGGTCCGATATTCCTATGTTCCCAATATGGGGCCCCCCCCGTAATTGAGCAAGATTTTGAGCAGAGAGGAGCATATAGTCCAACCTCTGGTATGAGTTGTGAACGGTGGAGTAGAAAGTATAGTCCTTGCCTGAAGGGTAAAGTTGTCTCCATACATCTCTAAGGGACAATGTAGAGAGGGATCTTTTCAACGCTCTCAACCTCCGTAGAGAGATATGGGAGGACCCAGAAGAGGAATCTACCAGGGGTTCTAGCGTCACGTTGAGATCTCCCCCTAATATGCACAGTCCCTCTCTAAATGAAGAAAGTTTTTCAAGAATCTCTATGAGCCAGGGAACTTGGTTGGTGTTAGGAGCCCCGATCGTAACCATAGAGCCAGCCATAGAACCTTTCAAAAAGAGAAACCTACCGTCTGGATCACTCCTAGTGGAGGATATCTTAAAAGGCAAAGACTTCTTGATAGCAATGGTTACACCTCTGGACTTGGACATACCGTAACAGGAGTGGAACCATTGTGAGAAATAGACGAGGGGGAGAGAGGGTACTTTACCCGTCTTGAAGTGAGTTTCCTGGATGATACCTATGTCACAGTGTAGAGACCTTAAATGCTGTAGGATTCAAGACCGTTTCTGGGGCACATTCATCCCCCGCGCGTTCCAAGTAACCACATTTATACTAGACATAATACAGTAGGAAAAGGAGAGGTGGGGTAAAAGTTAAAACTCGGTAAATGCAGCAAACACAACTATGTGTACCAGTAACCAAACAGGTCAGAATAATTAAGACTGGGCAATTCAGTCAGGCCAAAGCAAGCCTGAACTGAAAGCCAAGTCTAAATATGAGATCTAAGAAGAAAAAAACAAGCAAGAAATGGAAGGGAAAAAGACCAACCCTTCAAATCAGCAATTAAAATATAACAATTGTTTCCTGTAAGATTCATGAAGCTTAACAAGCAATATAAGACATGGGGTAATAATGACAATTTCAGCTGCTAGTGAATACTGAGAGCTACAAAACATTGTTCAGTGCTGTGAAGAAGGCAAATTTAAGAATCAGTGAAAATACAGGCAAAAATTTCAAACTTCAAACGATGAGAAGAATCCTCTTAGTCCTTGGAAATCAGGCCAGCGAAGTGGTGACTCGCTTCCTGGCGTTGCGACTTTTGGACAAACAGCCACATCAGATATCTGTATCCATGATTGGATTGCGGTAGGGTCCAAGTCTATGACTTCACAAATGGGCAGGACATCTTCCGGCCTCCTGATGTATCGGGTGGTACCCTGAATCGTGCATGCCAAGCCAAAGGGAAATAACCACCTGTACGGGAAGTTTTTCGCTCGGAGTGCGTCTGTGAGCGGTTTCATCTGCCTTCGTTTAGTGAGAGTCACTGGCAAGATGTCCTGAAACAATGTGACTGGGTGTCCCTCGAAGCATAGATCCTTTGCACCTCTGTCCGCCTTGACAATATATTCTTTGTGTTGAAAATTGAACACTTTGCAGATTATATCTCTGGGCGGTTCTCCATCTTTGGGCTTAACCCTGAGCGACCTATGTGCTCTTTCCAAAATTAAATCATCGGCTATGTCTGGAGGCAAGAGGGGTCTCAAAATGGCGTAAGTAACATCCATGACCTCCCCAGTCCCAATAGTCTCAGGGACACCCTTTATGCGCAGATTATTTCTTCTTCCTCGATTATCTTGATCCTCTATGTAGGACAACATATTATTCAGGTGTACTTGGCAAGTTTGTAATGCAGACAATGTGGCCTCGCTATGTGTTAGCAGTGCCGTTTGAGTCTCCTCCAGGTGCTCCACTCGACCGCCAATCTCTCTAATGTCCAATTTGATGGATGTCAGAAAGTTTGGCTAGGACAGGCTGAAGCGCATTTTCAATAATCTTTTGTAATTCCGTGGGGGATGTGCGGATTTGAGAATCAGTGACAGGGGATTCAGTGGCAGCTATACTGTCTGCGTCAGCAGTATCTGGGTCCACTGGACTAAGAACCGTTTTATGAGACTTCAGAGAGTCCGGATGATGAGAGGGTTTGTTAAGGAATTTCTGCAAGTCTTGTTGACTTTTGTAGGGCTTAGAATTAGATGCCATGTCTGGTTTGCCCACTTTGACCATTGTTAAGCATAAAAAAAGCAAAGGCACGGATAGTGACTAAGTAAGGTATTCCAGGAAGCTGAGGGTCTGAGTCATTAACCCTTTCAGGTCAATCAGCCACTCATTGAGGAGCAAAAGATCTCCCTTCTATGGAGGGGAAAGAAAAAATTGGGCCAGAGACCCTAACTGTAGGCCCCCGAGAGAACCTATAGCATTTAGTTAAAGCAGAGCAGACTGGGTATAATCAGTCCAGGAAAAAAAAAAAGGAACAGGTCCCTGGGTGCTGTACCAGTCCGAGGGGAGTAATGTTGAGACAGTGAGTATATGATTGCTCACCCCGTGCTCACTGTGGGCGTAATGGCCGCTCGCGTAAGGTCAGGCAGTTAAGGTGAAGCAGCCTTCAGGACTTGCAGCCCAGTCTCCTTTTCTAAAGTTCTGTCCCCTCAGGGAACGACTCACCGCTCCAGGGGACGCTTCCACAAGACAAGGGCTCTGTGAGCCAAAAGCGGCAGTTCGGGCACGGCAGCGCGGGAAGGTGACGGTAGGTGATGTCGGCGCCGCGGACCGGGGTTGTTGGTGCGGTCCCCTAATCCCCAGAGAGGCACTAAGATAGTGGCAGGCCAAGAGTGATGTTGCGGGCACCGGTGGTGAAGTCGCGGTCCCACGCGCTCCACCTCGATCTTGCCCCGATCCGGAAATCGAGGCCGTGGCTTTTCGGGCCTAGTAGGCCTCAAGAGCAGAGTCCAAACCGCATCTCTCAGTCCCCGCGGACGCGGTCCGGAACGTTCACCCTACAAAGGGTAACTGATGGGAAGTCCTAGTAGCCCTTCTGGGAGACTTAAGCAGGCTGGATGGCCAAAGATTGTTTTGCCACCGGCGGAGCTCTCAGGACACACGTCTGGCGCTCTCGGCTGCAAGCCACGCCCCCTACACCAGTTCTTGAGCCACTTGTTTACCTCCCTAAGCTCCCGCTGCATTTCTTGTGTGGCTCGTGGTACAGGCAGTATTTCGGAAAACACTACCTTGGAGGTCCTTGCCCTAAGCTTATGCCCTAAATCCCTAAAATCATTTTTAAGGACGCTCCCCCTACCTCTAACTTTTCATTGGTACCGATATGGACCATGACTGCTGGATCTTCTCCAGCCCCTCCCAGTAAACCTTTTGTCACTGAACACTATTGTTGCCATTCATGCCTCCAATGGTCTCGCCAGTGCAGGCGCTCTTGGTCATAATGAGAGGTCAGTGGCAAACTAGCTAGTGCAGTGAGTGAATGCAGTCTTGCTTCAATTAGCCAGTTTCTCTTGGTCAGGTGGTCACTGCAGGGGATACTGCAGAACCAATTTGTCATGGCTGTCATTGGAGATACAGCAACTCTTGTTAAATGGCAATCTTGGTGTGTAACTGTTTGTCCTAAACATCCAGAACCCTCTCTACATGTGAGTGCCCTCCTCTAACCAATGTTGACACCACCAATGCACTACCAAAACTTCTTGTCCAACTCTTAGCACGATTTGATGGATGGAGTACCCAGCTCCTCAAAGTCCCCCTTCACCCCTATTCAAAGTTTATTAATTGAACAAATGGTGCATGCCTTCATCTAGCAGGCATAGTGAACAATTCACAATAGCCAATCAGCATTCCTGTAAGAGAAGATTTTCTTAACTTCTTCATTTTTCATTTTCTGGTATCATTGTCAATGGGAACAAAACTGAACTGAAGAGCAGGGCTGTGGAGTCGGTAAGCCAAAGCCCCGGCTTCGACTCCTCAATTTCCCCTGACTCCGACTCCCTCATACATGGAGCATGTTTAAGTGATAACTTTAAACAAATTTGCATAAAATCAATAGTACAGATAAGTCATGACAAAAACAGTTTGTAATCTATCAGGCTTCTCTGGGTACAGCTCACTAAGGGCCTGATCAGAGGCGTAGCTAGAGGTTCAGCACATGGGGGGGCGAAACATACTTGAGTGGGCCCCCCACTTATTGGCTTCTCAAACGCACGTTTCCAACTTCACAGGCACATACTACTAGTTGTGGTTATAATACTGTATTAGCAAGATGACTATATAAACTGCTAGATCATCTATGATGTTAAAGGGAACCTGTCACCTCCTTTAGGCAAATGAAACTGTAAACATTACCTTAATGTATAGACCAGTGTGATTCTAATGAAGGTCCTGATACTGAGAACTGCCTGCTGAAATTGTAGTAAATTGAAGTTTTATTCCTCCTGCGCGCGCTTTTCCGAGTCATCTTGAAGTCAAGAGGGCAGCGAAAGACATTGTTTATTTCCCAGAAAATGAGAAGCTTCAAACTTCCCACGGGAGGAACATTTTAGAAACTGGACATCTAAAGCACCTGGAGAGAAATCTTCTTAGCTCCTCCTGCTCTATAACATGGGGCTTTAAGATTGCATTGCATTTAGTGGTGACAGGTCATCTTTAAGCACCATTGGGAGGCAGCAAGAGCTAGCAAGGAGTGACCTACTACCGACATACCAAATACAAAAAGGAAAGTGGACACAAAGATCACGGGAAATCCATCAGGGGGTCAAGCTATGTGTCAAATAATTCAATCAAAAATGCACGAAACAGACAACACATATGTAAAAGCAAGTGCAGACACCCAAATGTGTAGAAAATTTACAAAGAAAAAAAGGGGAATTTCAGGCAGCACATCCCAGTGCGCAGGTACACGTTGCTATGGCTAAATACACAAGGAAAGGGAAATACATACAATGCAACGGCACACTGCTTATCAGATAAAGCACAAAATGCCATAGAGATATGAAGTATTCTGGAGCTAATATTATGCTTGTTTAGTAAATTAGAGATTCTTGGCAAATATATTTACCAACAGATATTTACCAGCAGGTACCAACATACACCCCTGTATTAGTGGAGGCCTTTGAAGCACCAGAAATGGCAAAAGGCAGAGGGAATCCAGCATGCATGTGGAACCAACACCCCCTGATTATACGGAAGCCAATGTTGGCACATAACAGGTAGGAAATAATGTTAGGTTCCCGTTATACAGAGATCACTTTGACGATTTGGTGGACGGGCTCAGATAATTTTGTACAAAATATATTTTCCAAGAATCTCTAATTTACTAAACAAGCATAGCATTAGCTTCAGAATACCTCATATCACTATGGCATTTTGTGCTTTATCTGGTTGGCAGTGTGCCGTTGCATTGTATGTATTTTCCTTTCCATGTGTAGAAAATTGACAATTTTTACTAAGCAAATTACACTGTCAAAAAACATTAAACATTTAAAACCAAAAAGTAGGTCCATGGACAGGACAGTAATGTATTACCCCAAACACCCCTGATACGGTGCCATATATTGCAACAATTCTTTCTACCAAACTGAAGTTCCTGGTAATGCACGTACCATTAGTGGTAATACAAACAAATAATAGCAACACAGGAAAAATGTGGCAAAATGCACTCTCATATGGAGGCATGAGATAAAGGTCCGCAACTCGCAACTTCCTACAAGGGGGCAGGGAAATCCTCTGCCTAAAGGGTGAATGACTGCACAGTTTCATGCCCAAATGAAAGAGGTTGTAGCAGTTGTGATTTTGGACAAACAAAGTTTAGAAGATGGGTAGGGAGGTCTTGGAAAATATATTATAGGCGAGGAAAGATATTCTTTTTCAATCTTATTACACCTGCCGAACTAGGAGAAAGAGCCTGAGGTCAAAATCATCAGGTGTGTCTTCATGGTATGTAAAAGTCGCTACAAAAATCTGAGAAACATAACTAGGAATAAAGGTACCCAAATATTTCAAATATTTGAACACTGAAAGGGGAAGGAGGAAGCTAGTTGTGAGGCTTCTATAAGCTGGTAGAAAAGCGAAACATTCAGGCCTTCTGACTTCTGTTAGTTTATAGTTTGAAAAACTTGGGAAATTCAGACGCCAAATTATGGAGCCCAATAATAGGTTCCCTGAGTAAAAAAGAAGATCTGTGTACACAACAATCTTACAATGTTTGTTTGAGTAAAGTCTGCAGATGTCAGGATTCATATGAATATGCCAAAGAAGGGTCTTGACTGTGAAAATGAATACTACAGGTAATAAGGGACAGCTCTGTCTTGTGCCACTGGGAAAAGAAGCTGAGAGGGTGCCATCAACCATAACTGTGGCCTCTGTATAGACCAGTATTGGATTGGAGGGGTCCAATCCAGTATAGTACAGAGTGAGGGAGATGAAGGTTCAAATGACCTTATCAAATGTCTTCTCAGCATCAGCAGAGAGGAGCATTAGTTACGTTATGTGGGATTTGGCAAGGTGAATACGATTCCAGGCTATTGTGGTGTTATCTCTTGCCTCCTAGAAGAGCATAAAGTCCAACTGGTTATTATGGATAATGGATTGGTGGTGTGAGGTGAGATGCATATCGAGGGTAGAGGAAAAAGGCTTCAGTTCAATGTTCATTATGGAAATCCAGAGGTAGTTGGCACAGTATAAATGGTCTTCCCGCACTGGGAATGCTGGTAATGTCATCCCTAAAAGACTACTGGGAAATTGGAGCCCTTGGATTAAGTAGACCAGATAGTTTTATAGTAAGGCATAGATAGGCCATTTGGACTGGGAGCTTTATCTGAATATATGGTTTTAAGAAGGAGTTGAAGTTCATGTTCCTTAATTGGGGATTTGAGATGGTCAACTGTATCTGCATAAAGTTGTGGTAAGGAGATAAGGTAGTCATGCAGCCAATTTGACGGGGACCCAGATTATGATGGAATACGAATCAAGATTACTTACATTTTGAATAGAATGCTCTGAAAGTGTTATCAATATAATGGGAGAGAGTATGAGGGCATGTGGTATGTACGACTTCATGATCACTATTATTAAATTTTTGGGGGGACAAGATGACTAAAAAATGGGGAATCACATATTTTAAATTTTTTTTCCCCCTTGCAGTGTTCTTTGCACATGAAATGTTTTTTTTTAAAGAGGCTCTGTCACTAGGTTGTAACCTATGTATTTAAATACATAGGTTACAAGGCCTAGTGACAACTTTTAAAATCATACCTTTCATGCAGAGTTCTGCGCAGCGGTCGCGTAGAAATTTAAACTTTAAAAAGTATGCAAATGAGCCATCGGAGCACCAGGGGGCGGCCTCTTTCCTCTGGAGCACCGCTCCTTCACCGCCACCCCGGGCCCGAGGCACGTCCCCTGTCTGTAATCACGCCCCTTTCTGTATATGATAGACAGCGCTAGACTTACCAGTCTGAACTCTCAAATTTTCCCGGCGCATGCGCAGTAGCGCTTGCAGTGTCTACACTGCAAGCGCTGTCTTCTCTTCTGCGCACGCGCCGTCACTCCCGGGACTAGCAAAGCGACGGCGCGTGCGCAGAAGAGAAGACAGCGCTTGCAGTGTAGACACTGCAAGCGCTACTGCGCATGCGCCGGGAAAATTTTAGGGCGCATGCGCGAGAGTTCAGCGCTAGACTTACCAGTCTAGCGCTGTCTATCATATACAGAAAGGGGCGTGATTACAGACAGGGGGCGTGCCTCTGGCCCGGGGGGGGCGGTGAAGGAGCGGTGCTCCAGAGGAAAGAGGCCGCCCCCCGGTGCTCCGATGGCTCATTTGCATACTTTTTAAAGTTTAAATTTCTACGCGACTGCTGCGCAGAACTCTGCATGAAAGGTATGATTTTAAAAGTTGTCACTAGGCCTTGTAACCTGTGTATTTAAATACATAGGTTACAACCTAGTGACAGAGCCTCTTTAAAATATATTTTAATAATTCAGACATTTTCTACTAGGGCTACAACCTTGGATCTTTTATCCTATTCACCCTAATAGGATTCTTACACTGTCCCTGCTGCGCTTTGTCTCGTGCATAGTTCAGCAGGCAGATTACCATTGCAGGCCCGGAAGGCGTCCAGGCTGCCATGGTAACCAATCAATTTCACTGCATCTCTCTGCCAAACTCCATAGATGCCGCAATCCACATTGCAACATCAGAGGGGTTAAACGACGGGGTTCGGCGGGATCGCCATTCCCCGTCATTGCAGACGGGTGCCTGTTGTATGATACAACTGGCACCTGCCTCCTATAGAGTGGGGTCACTGCAGCAGCCCACTCCATACAAATGCGGGTGCATAACTACATGTACGGCATTATGTGTTAAGGGGTTAAAGGGGTTGTCCCACCCTTCTGCTGCCCCCTCCATAGTAATAGTGCTCCCAGACTGCCCTCAATAGTAATAGCGCCCCCTACAGTAACCCAATAGTGATATTGCTCCACAAGAGTGCCCCTGTTAGTAGCAATGTCCTCCTTATTATGCGCAATAGTAATGGCCCCATGGTGTTGGGAGTAGTAATTATGCAATCCTTGGTGCCTCCAGCAGAAATAAGGCCTCCTATAGTGCCCACAGCAATAATAAAACCCCTGTATAATGCACCTCTTTACATCCCCCTATAGTGTCCCCGGTAGTTATAATCCCCTTATAGCGGTCCCAGTATTTATGTGCCCTGTAATAGCCCCTGTAGTTATAATGGCCCGTTGTAGTGACCCTGTAGTTATAATGCCCTTTTGCATTTATAACCCCATGTAGGGCCCCCTGTATTATTATGCCTCTCTGTAGTGACCTGTATTAATGCCCCCAGTAGTGTCCAATGAATTTTAATGCCCCCCTCCCCCCAGTGCTCAGGCCTGTATTAATGTCCCCACTGTCTGGGGACATTACTGGCAAGAGCATTAGTGGCCAGAGTTGCCGCACCCTGGTGCAAGAGGTCTTAATGACATCACTGTGGCCTCGGGTGCTGCAGTGGCGTGGTCATGAAACCCCGGCATCCTGATGTCAGCGTTCGTGACCATGTCATTATGCTGCTTGGGACTTGGCATGGGAGATTGGGAAGATGTCATCACGACTTCATACACTGCTTTATAGACTTCTGGCCTAGTGGTATTCTCTCATCTTGGTTGCGAGCCATAGATAATCGCCTCAAGGAGGCACATGGGCCACGTATTAGACCCCTGCTGTAGACTCTGACCAGCTCAAGCAAAGCGGGTGGCTTATCAGGCACTTAAACATAGAGGCCACCAGATATCCTCCTGTCTTGATGATTCCTCTTTTCTTATATATTCAAATGCACTGCAAATGCGAATGGTACAAGTGGGGCTTTCATGACAGCAATTTCTCTTAATAGGTAAAATAGGGTCTATAAGATTGAAAACTGGCTGAAGGACCGTGTCCAGAGAGTTGTGGTCAATGATTCCTATTCTACATGGTTCTGATTTATAAAAGTGGTGTACCCCAAGGTTCAGTGGTGTGTCTCCTATTAGTTAACTTATTTATTAGGGCTCATGCACATTGAAGCGATTGGTTCTGTATATGGGCCGCAAGAAAAAACCCAAAAAAATGGAACGTAGACAGAAAAAAAACGCTCTTATGGATGAACCCTTAATGATATAGAGCAGGGGTCTGCAACCTCTGGCACTCCAGTCGTTGTGAAACTACATCTCCCATCATGCACACTTGCTTGGCTGATCCCTGATATAGAGGATGGGATTAATAGCATTTGTGTCCCGCACTATTTATTTCAGTTTTGGTGCGTTTTTCGTGTGATTTTTCTGTTTATATTAACACCCCTATTGAAGTCTATGGGGGAAAACCACTCTACAGAAGGTGCAGAATCGCACAAACAATTGACATGCTGTGGATTTTAAAATCCACAAAACTTGTCAATTTCTGCTCCTGAGAAAAAAAAAGCAAAGTGTACATGAGATTTGTCTAATTTCAGTCACTTTGCTGGTACTGTATTATGCTGCGGTTTTTCCTGTGTGTAATCCACGGCGGATCCATGTGTGGTCTGTGTGTCATCCGTGTTTCACGGACACTGTGCAGCTGGAAAATAATTTTCATTGCATCTCTTCCTAATGATCTGTGAAACAGGGATGGCATCCGTAGTTTTCATGGACACATAGGCGTGATGGATCCGTGAACACGGACAAAATAAAGCATGCATCCGTGCTAAAACCACAGACCCATGAACCGGGCTAAAACATGGATGTGTGATTACACACATTAAGGGCTCATGCACATGTGTGCCAGCCATGCCCCTATTGCGTCCCGCAAACACCGGGTCCGCACTGTATCATGGATGCGGACCCATTGACTTGAATGCGTTTGCAATCCGGAAGATACGGAGAGGAAGCCCACCTAAGTACCACGGAGCGCTTCTGTGGCATTTCGGTCCGCGTCTCCTCACCCCAAAAAATTGGAACACGCTCTATTTTTTTCAGTGCGGACGGATCACGAATGCATTCAAGTTGAATGAGTCTGCATCCGCCAGAGCAGGCCACATGATGGTGCCCATGCATTGGGGACCGCATGAGCCCTAAAATGAATGGGTATGTGTGCTGTTTGTGGAGAACATGTACAGCACACGTACGTGGAACACTGACGTGTGAATGAGGCTTTGGGACTCATGCAAACAATTTTATTTTTGGCGGAACACACACAGACCCATGCAGATTTCATCCGTGTGCTGTCTGTACCTGAAAAAACAATAACCTTGGCCCAGAATCTTTATTAGTACAACAACACAAAGATAGCCATAAGCTATGATGATCCCTTTGGGGCCCCTATAATGTAAAATGTAACTTTTATTTGCCTCTTTTAAAACTTGCTAATAACAAAAATGTGAAAGAACCTTAAATGTAGTGTCACTAAAAACACTAACACCATCCTCCTAGGTCCGGCTTATTTATTACTTTTTATTATTTATTTATTTGCACAGTTGTAGCTGTTGTTCTATTAGCTGACAAAGATCAGAGGGCCACTTGTTTATGTACTAGATGGCTGCAATTATAGTTGTTATAAATGGTACTAGACTGCGGTCAGTATAACTAGTTAGTCACTAGGGCATTAACTTCATGCCCAGTTATTTATAAATGGCACTATCTTGTACCAAGTGCGTCTATTGATATTACACATCCATTGACTGGCTATTGTCACCAATGACTGTTGTATTAAATTGCTCAACGTAGTCCTAGTAGTATAGTGGTAGTCAAAGTAACATTTTCACCCTGACCCGACACCAGCCATAATCAAAAGTCAGTCCTAAACTGCAGAGCCTTGCTTGGTCTGCATAGCCTGCCTGGACCGTATGTTGGGCACCTAACGCCGCCCTACAGTCTGTGGAGAGTGATGTAGCAATTAAAATAACAAAATAGCTCCCCCAACATGTTTCACCACGTATGTGGCTTCATCAGGGGTAAGGAGCAACTAACCCGAGGCCTTGGAAACGGTGTCCCTTTAACATAACTTCGATACCACCCATTTGGGCCGTCAACCAATCCATCAAAGGCAGGGTTAAATGATATTACCGTTATCCAGTTACCGATAGACCACTCACCTGTAGATGTTATTAGCTCACTGACCGGGTCCTCCGATTGGGCATAACCGCTCTGACAGCGCTAGGGAATATACACCTACTGCGCATGTCTTCAAACTTAATTCACAGTAGACATCGATTAGGTCTACTGCGCATGCTCCAACACTTAGCGCAGATTTCGCTCAGATGGATTCAGCTATTGCGCATGTCCCCGAACTTGGACAAAAATATCCAAGCTCATAAAGCATTGCGCATGTCCCAGGACTTAGCGCTAATTCCACTCAATCGTGTTGGCTTACTGCGCATGTCAGTGCACTTAGAAAAATATTTCCCAATTCGGGAAGTGTGCGCATGTCCTAGAACTTAGACAGCAGAGTCTGCCAAGCATCATATTCTATTCTATTTTTTTCAGTGCGGACGGATCACGAATGCATTCAAGTTAAATGAGTCTGCATCCGCCAGAGCAGGCCACATGATGGTGCCCATGCATTGGCCCTAAAATGAATGGGTATGTGTGCTGTTTGTGGAGAACATGTACAGCACACGTACGTGGAACACTGACGTGTGAATGAGGCTTTGGGACTCATGCAAACAATTTTATTTTTGGCGGAACACACACAGACCCATGCAGATTTCATCCGTGTGCTGTCTGTACCTGTGTGGCCGTACCCCACATTTTAGAACATTTTGAGGACAGGAATAGGCATTTCTACAAAAATTTGCGGGATGCACATGGCTCGTATCCGTATATTTTGTGGATCTGCGGTTGTGGACCTCAAAACTTATCTCTTCGAGAAGAGACCTTAGACGGGATTAGTCCTTGCTGATGTTCAGTTTGAGCCCCAGCCATGGACTTGATGTTTGAAATATCTAGCATGGCAATATTCCAGAAGAGCTAATACCGTGTTTCCCCAAAAATAAGACCGGGTCTTATTTCTTTTTTTTTTCTCTGAAAAAAGGATTAGGGCTTATTATCGGGGTAGGTCTTATTTTTGCCCCCACTGAATATACATGTCATTTTTGCCCCCACTGAATATACATGTCATTTTTGGCCCCTCTGAATATACATGTCATTTTTGGCCCCTCTGAATATACATGTCATTTTTGGCCCCTCTGAATATACATGTCATTTTTGGGCCCTCTGAATATACATGTCATTTTTGGCCCCTCTGAATATACATGTCATTTTTGGCCTCTCTGAATATACATGTCATTTTTGGCCTCTCTGAATATATATGTCATTTTTGGCCCCACTGAATATATATGTCATTTTTGGCCCCTGAATATATACTGGTATGACATTTTTTTGCCCCCGGGCCCCTGTGCACACACAGACAAAAAATATACTTACCTACACTCCGCTCCGGACTTCTTCTCACCCAATCTTGTCATCCGGTGTGTGCTGCGTCATCCCATCAACCAGCGTGATCCTGCGCTGAGGTCACGTCTCGCAGGATAGGATCGGATAGGGTATGGGTATAGGTGTGTGTATAGGTAACTAACTGCATTGTGCAGTTAGAGCCACCAGCAGAGAGGCCCTGACTGGCCATTAAAATCACTTGCGGGCGCCCCCACCCCAGGCCCGGATCATAACCCTATTCTCAGAGTATCCTCAATGTATCTAAGGCTTATTTTTGGAGTAGGGCTTATATTTTAAGCCTACTGCAAAAACAGGGCAAAATAGCACTAGGGCTTATTATCGGGGTAGGTCTTATTTTCGGGGAAACACAGTAGTTTGTTGTATTTCTGTGTATTTCTCAGAGGCAGATCATCCTACTCATCCGTCAGTGATTTTCCCATATGGCTCTTATTCATGTAAACATTGTTTCCGTTTATCTACAGTTGGAGAAGTCTACGCATAACAAATGCTATTCATGGTGTTGAGAAAGTCTAATCCTTTAAATGCAGAAGGGTAAAAGGGAAGACAATTTACATGTCTGAAGTCTGATTTACCTGGAAACACCTCGCTGTGTGATTTCAGGGGGAGGGAAGTGGCTCCTTGACGTTTGGTTTCCTGTCTTGAGGGAGTGCAGGTGATACCATGATGTCAGTCCGTCCACACCTTCCCAGCCCTGAGATCCCATGAAGTGAGTGTGTTGTAGGCGAGAGCAAAGTCTCCACAAGAAAATGTTTGATGAGAAGGTCCGTTTTGAAGGATTAAACCGCAGGATTTCTAGGTTGTTTGGTAAGTTAAATATTTGAGTTTTTTATTCATCTTTTCGCCGTTTTGGATCCACGTTTGTTACGTGTGGGGACAGTTACTTCATCCTCACTTATTTTCAAGGTCTGTCTGAGCCAAGGTCCAGTTTTGTGCATCGCTTTGTTATAGTTTTGTCTGTAGTATAATATTGTATAGTGCATATATATATATATATATATATATATATATATATATATATATAACATGGGCACTTGATTCCTTGCATTTATAATGTTTCTCTGATATGCTGCTGAATTCCTTTCTTTTTTTATAAGTCACACACAAGACGTCAAAAAAGACATTTTTCATGTTTGTCTTCTATCTGCTGTTAGTTTCCAAATGAAGAAAAATCTATAAGGCATAAGAAAACTAGGATTCATCAGCTTCATATTGGGGCTGTACCGCACTGGCATTTCAGATAGGCGTTATGTACCTGCTTCAACACGTCCGCCTGGTGAGGCATTTATGGAGGATGTTGTCATTCGTCCTGTTGAGAAATAGCTGAAACTTACAGAAACAGCTCAGTCGTTGTGCAGTTTAAAGGGTATTCTGGTTGTGAGAAGTTATCCTCTATCCATAGCATGGGGGGTAAACTATTAGATCAGTGGAAGTCCTACCATTAAGAGAAAGGGTACCCCATACCTCTCAGAGACCCCCGAAATGAACAAAGCGCCAGGTTGGACATGCGAACCGCCTATGGGAGTTCTGCAAAAATAGACGAGCACAGTACTTGACTATGTCCAGAACACCCGTTGGGATGGATCAGCAGCTCTGCTCATAGTAGGACCCCCAACAATCTAATAATTGACACCTATGCTTTGGATATGAGATAGATTTTAAGGCCAGGTGCACACCAGTGTAATACTGACAGAGCGTGTCTGTATTTACCATGTGGCTTCGCCTGAACTCACAGCATCAAAGATCAGTATGGTGCTTTGAGTTTGGGTCTCTAAAGTCACAGTCGGGCTGGGACACTCGTCTTAAATATGGATGCCTAATACACATCCGTGGACCTGGCCTAAAACTGTTCCAGTGGGATACATTTTTTGGAAACAAATAGCAGAAAAATGAAACATTACTCACCTCAGCGATTTCAAGCTGATGCTGTTCCTACTCTTACCAGGTCCCCGCTCGATACACAGAAAATGGCAGAAGATGCCCACTGAGCCAATCACTGGGTGAGGTGGGTGATCCCAGGAGTGGCTGGGGATCGGTGAGGGTAATGCTTCCTTTTTTTTTTTCCTAACCCATTCTGCCCCCTATTTATAAAACGTTATCCCGCTGGAACACCCCTTTAACTTACAACAAAGCCTATACTGCTTGTTTCCGTGCAGAATTCTTGGTTTTCCACTGGATTTGTGATGTATTACTATTGAAAAAAATGTGTCTGGCCAGAGGCTGCAAGAATTCTACTGGGCATGCTGTCATTTGCAGAACATACATCAAAGCCTGTCCACATACTTGTGATGGACATCGTGTAGAACTGTGCCATTGACTTCTATTGTAAAAGAAAATTAACACCGCACGTAGCATTACGGCAGATACAGTGAATTCCAGCAGTCTGTTCCACCGAAGGAAAAGTCTGCTGGAATTAAAGGGGTTATCCAATGCTCCCTCTAATGGCTGTGCCCCTCATACAGGTTATACTTACCGTGCTTCCCAGCACTCACGTCGCTCCTGATGCCCGCATGGCCACCGCTGCATCTCCCCTGGCCGCAGATCAAAACATCCGGCGATGGGGGTCAGCCAGTATCAGGCTGCGATGGGGCCTGCTATTGGCTAACCGCCACAGATATTTTGATCCACGCGAGCGGCCGATGCAACAGTGGTGGTGTGGGCATCAGGAGCGACGTGAGTGCCGGGGTAAGTACAACCTGTATGAGGGGGCATTATAAGGGTTGTTTTTTTTTTTTTAATTTAATCCGGAAACCAGACTGTACCCTTATAGCGAAACACCAACGGACACCTTCTCCAATGCTTTTTGTTTAGTCAAAAATCACTTAAAGGGCTATTTCCACATTTAACATAGGGGCCCCTCACTGTGATCACTTGGGGTCACTACACTCATATAGTCTATGGGTACAGCAGGCAGTGTGGATTGTGGGAAAATCCCTTTAAGATCTGTGGTGACTGAGGTGTCCATTGGCACCGCCAGATCAGGCTCTGCTCCACCTGTATCCGGCAGCCTGATCCGTTCTCAGACCTGCAGCGCTCCTGAGTGGCCACATATCTGTACACACTCCGGCCCATAGAAAAGCATAACTGACGTGTAGAACCGCCCTGCCTGCAGCGCTTCTGAGCTGCCATATATCTGCATATACTCTGGTCAATAGAAAAGCATTACTGACGTGTAGAACCACAGGTCGCAGAACGCCCTGCCTGCAGCAAGTCATGAGACAGCTGGGGGAGGGGACAATCTCCGGAGAGCGACTTTTACTCCTCCCTGTTGGGCTCTCCCCCTGACTATCAGTTCTCACGCTGCGGTTTCTCCCAGGGAGTGGCCGGTTCCGTTCTCCGCACAGCTCCCGGGGCAAGGCCTGCCTCCTGCCTGTGGATTAGGTACGAGGCCGGAAGTGGGCGGGCGGGGGCAGCGGGAATACCTTTACGAATCAAGGGCAGAATGGGAAAGACTCCATGTACACCGGACGCGGCAAGTGGCGAGCGGCGTGTGTGTGAATGGGCCCCGAGCCGCTAGGGTATGTGCACGTGACGGAAACGCTGCAGAAACTGCACACCAGAAAGTTAAAAACACCACACTGGCCACTTTCAAACAAGTGTGATTCCAGATTATATAGCATTCCTATTGTCATCAGTATTGTTTCAGTAATTCTAACGTATTTTCATGTCTGTTACTTCCTTCCTGCATTTTGAAGCACACTTATAGACTATGAGGGTTTTTTTTCGGAAGCACAAATCATATGCTCATGTGAATAGCCCCGTTTATTAGCAGCAGATTCCTGTTCACAAAATCTGCACCATACATAGATTGGAAATACGCTCGTGTGAAAGAGGCCAGTGGTAAAGCTGCATTGTGCCATGAATTGCCATTCTCCAGATTTCAGATCTGTGCCACAGGTGGATTTATGCAACCGATTTCTTCAGCATTGTGTGGATGAGATTTAAAGGGGTTGTCCTGCCATATATATATATATTTAGATGACCTATTGTCAGGACAGGTCATCGATATTAGATCACTGAGGTGGGATAGCCGGCACCCCCGCCAATCAGCTGTTTGAAGAGAAGGTGCACACCACCCCCAGTGCTGCCTCCTCTTCATTGTTTACCTGCTCGCTGTCTCCTCCGCAGTGGTGAGCAGGTCTGATATTGAGGATAGCTCATCAGTATGAACAGACCGGACAACCCCTTTAAGAATAAGGCTAGTTGTAGAAAGTCATATGCCCCCAATGTCTCAGATGAGACACCCCTTTAAGAGCACATACATGAGAGGAGCTCCCCATATTATGTGAGTAATAAGCCAAGTGCTATGTTTAGAATATTTGTGGCCACACCACAGCCTCGTGCCACCGCTGTAGGATCAGCAGACATATTGTCCGGCAGATTTTCCTAAAGAAATGTAACTATTTCCAAAACAGAAGTAACACTGTTCCTTAGTACAAAAGTGTGAACGATTCCTTAAAGGGGTTGTGTCACTTCAGCATATAGCATTTATTTTGTACAGAAAGTAAATACAAGCCACTTACTAATGTATTGTGACTGTCCATATTGCCTTCTTTGCTGGCTTTATTCATTTTTCCATCACATTATACACTGCTCATTTCCATGGTTATGACCATCCTGCAAGCTCCCTATGTACGCTCCCACATTCCCGGCCACCAGAGAGGCTGGCACTTTTTCCTATAGTGTGCAAACACGGCCACCCTCAGTGGAAACGAGCAGTGTATAACCTAATGGTAAAATAAATCCAGCTAGCATAGGAAGCAATATGGACAATCCCAATACATTAGTAACTGCCTTGTATTAACTTTCTCTACATAAGTGACACAACCCCTTTAAACCTTATTTAGATGGGCATAGTGTGCCTTTTTTTTTATACTCAGGAAAATGTTTTTTTTTTTTCCCTAAATTTTTAAATGACACACAGTGCAACTAAAATCATTTTAAGTTGTTTCCTTTCCATAAAGCCTTATTTACACATCAGTGTTTTGGTCAGTGATTTCCTTCAGTGATTTTGAGCCAAAACCAGGAGTGGAGCCTCCACAGAGATAAGGGAAAGATCTGCACCTCTTCTGTGTTCAGAGCCACATCTGGTTTTGGCTCAAAATCACTGATGGAAATCACTGATGCAGTGCTCCAGATTAAGGCCCCTTTCACACGACAGTATTTTTTGCGGGCTCCGATGTGAATGCGGACCCATTCATTTCTATGGGTCCAAAAAAAAAAAGAGAGAGCATACGGTGTGCTGTCCGCACCCGTATGCCCGTTCCGTAGCCCCGCAAAAAAGATAGAACCTGTCCTATTCTTGTCCGCAAAACGAACAAGGATAGGCATTGTTACAATGGATCCGCAAAAAAAACGGATGCCATACGGCCGGCATCTGTTTTTTTTTGCGGATCCGCACTGCGCCACCAATGAATATAAAGCACATTAAATCAAGTATAGGAGGCAGCGGTATAACATACCCAGCCTCAACAGCAGGGCGTGCGATCCACAGCAATTAACCCCCTCAGGTGCTGCAGAGTCAGGAACATCCCCACAGATTTAGGTGCAGGCCGCCTAGATGTATATAGTCACAGCAGTGGCTAACCATACCTTTTGCATATTTTAAAACCCTTATCTCTTCGTATTGTTTGTTCTCAGACATGGACGTTTGCAGAATTACTTTTCAATGCTTTCTAATTGTGACAATCTGTCCTGGTCGTGTGATGGTGACACAGCTTGTCACCGCTCCAATAACATGACATTGTGCTAATGTAGCTGTAAAAAAACTTTCCAATTCATTGCATTTTTCTGTTTTTATAGAATCCCCAAGGCAGTCCTCAACCTCGTCCTGCAGCAATGAAAAGTCTAGTCCCGTCTCCTGTTGTCCTGAGGTATACGACTGTGAGAGCGGCGTAAGTGTCGGTCCTGCACCATCCTCTGGGTCACTCCGGGAAAGCTGCAAGTCCTCTGAGGATATAATTGGCAAAACGTCGCATGACGAACAACTGAGTAAAAGTGCTTCGGACATGGAGGTGCTCACATCTACTGCCGAGACACTGCCGGCAACTCACCAGGACATACAAAGAGGCCTAAAAAATGACAGCGCCATGAACAGTAACAACAATGCCAATCGGTACAGCCTTCTGGGCTCTCCGTTTGGAAGCAAAGTTGGTGCAATCACTCACAAACTAAACTATGTGGAGCGGGTAGTGCTTGAAATAATAGAAACGGAGAGGATGTATGTCCAGGATCTCAGAAGTATCGTGGAGGTAGGTGTGTGCATATAGACAGCATGACTTATATCGGGAAGAAAATCCCGCTATATATTCCGCATGCTTGGGATAGGTTAATGGTGCGCCCAGTTATCTGAATACTACATATCACACTATATCCCTAGCAGGTGGCTGTAGGCAAAGGAGGTAAAATAGAAATGACGGCTCCGTAGGAAAAGTTGACTCACCTACTGAGCTGTAGTCTGTGTAAGGAGGGACAGTTACTCTACTGCCTCATCACCACAGGGAACATTTTCGCCACAGTGTTCGACAGCACCGGGTAATTATACCCTTAAAAGCTATGTACATCTTCGGGGACAATTTTTTTTTTTTTATCATTGCATTTGACTAATTTTGGGCTAAAAATAATTTTTTTGATTGGTCTTTTTTAAAAATATTGAGCCGTTCTGTCAGAAAGAGTTAACTGCTTGTCCAGCTGTGTGACTGGTACTTTCACCATGTTTGCCCATCAGCCAGCGGGTCTCTGCTCGCACATCCGGGCTTCTTACCGGCATCCTCTGTGGCCAGTGAGGATGCCGGTAATTGATTTAAATGTGCTAAGTCTCGCTGAAGAGACCCAGGGCATTTTAACTGCAATTTTTATTTTGGCCAGCTGATGGCAGGCCAACATAAGAAATGAGCAATTTTGAGATTTAAATTAACGTAAAAGATCCATGAATGTTCAGAATTTTTTTAAAAAATTGGACTTTGTAGGCTCAAATATCAGATTCAAAATCATAACAAAAAAGTAAAAAAACTGTAAAAATATATTTAAAAAATTTTAAAAATATAAACGTTTAAATCATCCCCTTTTTGTGTAATAAAAAAATAAATACATAAATAATAAAAAAATATAAACCTCATGAGTATCACTGAAAACTCCCGTAAAAATATTTTTCCAATACGGTGAATGGTGTAACAAGGGTTAAAATGGCCAAATTGCCATTTTTTCATTGCTTCTCTTAACCATAAAAATGTAATAAAATGTGATCAAAAAGTCACAAAGGTTCCAAAATGGTATCAATAAAAAGTACAGATTTTCTCGCAAAAAATGAGCACCTACACAGCTCAGTAGATATAACTATAAAAAAGTTATGGAGGTCAGAATATGGTGATGTAAAAAAAAAAAATAATTATTTTTTCAAAGTTAAAATGTATTTTTACACTATTTAGACATAAAAAACCTATACATATGTGGTACCGTTGTAATTGTAATGACCCAGAGAATAAAGGGCATAGGTGAGTTTTGCCGTAAACGGAACATCGTTGGAACAAAACCCGTAAAACGGTGGTGGAATTGCGTTTTTTTCCAATTCCACCCCATTTGCATTTTTTTTCCCACTTACTACTACGTTGTATGCCATAATAAGTGGTGGCATTAGAAAGTACAACTTGTTCCGCAAAAAAGTTATGGCTCAGGGAAGATAGGGAAGAAATATGAAAAGCCGATTGGTTTGGTTACGAAAATCCTATGGGTAAAGCCGATTGTCAGGAAGGAAGTGTTTCTTATACAGTCGGCTGCTTGTTCAGTGGAGGTAACCGATGCATTTACATGCAGCGATCCCCTCCACAGTATGAGGATGAGGCATCGCTATTGCCATAGCACGTCCTCCTACAGCTGCATTGTTTCTGGGCAGCAGATCGCTGTTTAGACAGCACAGAACCAGAAACTATTATTTATCAGCCTGCACGAACAACAGGATCACCCGATGGATGAGTGTTTAGCTCATTCATAGGGTGATCAGCAGCACATTGCCAGGAGTGAGCGTTCACAGGAACATTCATTCCCTATAATCTGCCCGAATATCAAGCCATGTAAATCCACCTTAAGCTGCATTCTTATCAGTAAGATAAGAATTGAACTAACAAGGAGCCATCAGCTGAGCTGCCTGAAGGAACAGACTGACAATTCAGATCCTGCTACTAGAGAAACTCAAAGCTGTGCAGGAGTAAAAGGGCTCAACATTTTTAATAAAGACCAATTTGAAAAAATTATTTTTAACTTGAAATAAGTACAATGCAATAATAAAACAAAATTGCCCTCAAGGATGTACATAGCGTTTAATCTATATGGTCTAAATCGAACACTAGTGGCCATAGTTTTGCAAAATTTGTTTTAATGTAAATGCATTGTGGGGAAAAATATAAAAATATAAAATAGTGGTGATGGTAAGTTCAGTAAAAGAGTTCAAGAGGGGCCTGGATGTATTTCTGGAGGGTAATAATATTACAGGTTATAGTTACTAGATATGGGTTGTTGTTGATCCAGGGAGTAATTCTGATTGCCTGATTGGAGTCGGGAAGGAATTTTTTCCCCTAAAGTGAGGAAAATTGGCTTCTACCGCACAGGGGTTTTTTGCCTTCCCCTGGATCAACTTGTAGGAAAACAGGCTGAACTGGATGGACAGATGTCTTTTTTCGGCCTTATAAACTATGTTACTATGTTACTATGTAATTTACACATTGCAGACTAATATTCATCTGAATGGAGCTTGCAGGAATCCATACATGTCCTGCAAGCAATCCATTTCAGATGTATTGAATGGACTGATTTTTCAGATATATTTTTTAAACAAATCTGCTGTTGTATATGTATGTTGTGGGTGTGGTCACACGGTCGGTTTACTTTCTTTTTCCCCCCTAATTTTCACAAAACAATGATTTGACCGTGGTATTGTCACAAGTGAATGATAGGCTTGTGGATGGAAAATCCACAGCATGTTGGGTGAGCTTTTTTTAAGGCTACTTTCACACTTGCGTTTACATTTTCCAGTATTGAGATCCATCATAGGGTCTCAATACCAGAGAAAAACGCTTCCATTTTGTTTCTGTTCATTGTCAATGGGGACAAAACGTAACCGAAAGGATAGGACTGTTCCGCAAAATACGGACTGTACACGGATGTCATCCAGATTTTTTGAGGACCGCAAGATACATACGGTCATGTGCATGAGCCCTAAGCGTTGGATTTCCACTGCGCAATTCGCAGTTTTCAATGCATAGGATGAAATCAGTAGCAAATCCAGTGCAAAATCAGCAAAACCCATGAAGATTCTGCTGTAGCTACAAAATCTGCAGCAGCTTTATCCACTCAATGAATGTTTTGTGTGAATGTACCCTTATGTCTGTTATCACTAGAGTTGAGCGAAGCAAGTTTCGGATGCTACATCAGAAGTCGCTTCGTTCAAGACTTCGAAATAATACTGTAGAGAGATTCGTCTCCGTACAATATTAAAATGTATGGGCTCCAATGAGCTGAAGTTAGTTGTTCACGCAAGACTTTGTTTAATAATTCAGTAATTGATTTTTAAAGTGGAAAACCACTTCAAAACTTGAAATTGACCTAGACTTCGGTTCTGACTAGTACCTCATCGGAGCCCTGACATTCCAATACTGTACAAAGACGGATCTACCTACACTATTGTTCTGAAGTTTTGAACAAGGTGACTTCGGATGAAGTTGTCACTGGGCTGCTTCTTGATACAGATGTAAAGCGCTAAGCTCTCTTCCAGCACTCATCCAGTGCACATAGACCACTTTTGCGTTCAGTGATATGATTAGATTAGAAGAGTGATTACTATCATAACGCAGGGTAGTGGAAAAGAAATCTGATTCCTAATCTTTGATATAATGACATGGCCATAAGTTTTATTTTATTTTTTACATGGCTCTGAGTGGTCTAAACCACATTGCAAAACCATGGCTATTTGTGTTAAAACCTCGTCTTGATGTGTTTTTGACCGCGTACTGTTAATGCCTCGTAAAGTTACAACTCAGCAATAAAACTAATATACTTGTAGCTTTAATGTCTGTAAATTTTCTTTAGGATTACCTGGGAGGCATTATAGACAGACACGAGCTACCAATGAAGCCAGAACAAGTCAGCGCTCTTTTTGGCAACATTGAAGATATTTATGAACTAAACAGGTGAATATTCATGGCTATCTAAGAGAGAATTTTACTGTTATCGTGTTTTATGTATGTAAGAAGCTTGTGCGTCAACAAAGTATGGAAGTATCCATGTATAATTAAGAAGTATGTCATTAGCCTCTAGTGTGTACACAGACTGTGCACCTAAAACACAACCGGTTGGACACGCTGGCTGGCATTTGTTCCTTTGTCAAGGGGTGTCACATTTTGGAATATAAAAAACCCTTTTTGAAACAGTTTTTTTCTGATCTCTGGCAAGCACAACACTTGTCAAACTGTCCTTTAAACCATAAAATGTTTTGCCCAAGCTCCAGTCGGAATTTGAGAAAAAGACTTAACAGTTCAATCAAAGCAGAGCAGTCTGATGAGGGTAAGGGCCCTTGCACACGACCATATGCATCCGAGACTCATATGATCTTAGGAGTGCGGGACAGTAGTCCTGCGGGCGGCCCGACGTGCACAGCATCATTGTCATCTATGATGCTGTCCGCTCCCGTGCGCACGATCAATGCCGCTCCGGGACATATGGCACGCTCACGGACTGTATGTCTCGGAGCGCATATGGTCGTGTACAAGGGCCTTAAAGCCGCTTAAACACCTCATATCTCGGAATCAGTAGCAGCTAGAGATATGGGTTGGTCCTCTACTTCAGGAGATATAGCTGTTAGAAAAAACGGTCGGGAATGATAGCAGTTGAATCTGAAAGCAGGTTTCCTCTGCTTTTACTCTCGATGGATTTCTAACATCTATATTTTCTGATGTAATGGAGATAATGCTGTGATTTTTTTTTTTTAAAGCTTAGATTATTAGCTTTCAAAGGTCCATATCTGTAATCGCTACCCAGTGCTAGATATGAAAAGCTAAAGGGGTATTCTGGTTGTTAAATGTTAGCACCGATCACCAGAACAGGGGCACCATACTCTACTCAGCTCCCCTAAAATGATGGGAGCGGCCGGTTGGATATGTGCGCGGCTGCTCCATTCATTTCCATGAGAGTTCTGGAGATAGGTGGCAATCTCCGGAAATCCCATAGAAATGAATGTGCGACTGGCCGCTCCGGTTCTGCTACTTTGCATAGTACCTGCCTCCAAAAGAGCCTAAGGCAGCTCTATACCCTGCCCCCATCTGTGCCGATAACATCACCGGGCTTACTGCTGGGTGGGAGCCTCCGCCTAGCATACTCTTGTGAAGCCCAGTACGTCACTGGCTCATGATGCAGCGTGCCAAAGGGGAGCATTTTTCACCATATCGTTCTTTAGCTAATTTTCAAAGGGTAATACCAAATCTAAGCAGGATATATCTCTTAGGTTTGTCTGGGTGTACTCTCGCTCTGATAGAACCAGAACAACTATCATATGTATTTCATGGTTGTCTATTCATTCAGATGTCCCTCATGTATTACAGCTTTCCTCTGTAGCAGAAGTTCAAGCTTGCACTGTGTTGAAAAGCAGTATGGGCAAGCTTTTCTTTTAGCCAATAGATTTTCTGAAGGGTAAATAATCTTTGCTCATCTATGTTTACCTGGATCTGGTTAATGTGTATAGGTTGCAGAACGTTATTTTGAAATCCGTAAGTAGAACTGAATATGTTATGTCTTAAGGATGATGCTTCCGTCCTAAGTCTAATGCTATCTACATTCTTTTTTCATTATATTGGTCACAAGATGAATCCATAGCAGGTAGGTTACAGCCAAGATGCTGCTTGCCCAAATAACAAATAAGAGCAGACCGAGCTTAAAAAATAAATAAAATAAAAATACCATACATGCATGTACAGCATGTGTTTGTCTTTTTTTTGTGGTGTTTCTTTGCATGGATATATGAAAAGTTTTTTTTTTTTTTGATGTGAGGCATGACTTTTCTGTAAGTGCATTTTATATCATTACTGTACCTATAACTGAAACAAATAATTACATGATGTACATTGATGTCATATAGTTCTACAAAAGCGTCTTCTCAACATATGATTTAAAACATTGCCGCAAGCAAGTCTCGTCAAGGCACGTGAAACCATTTAGTTATAGGTGGCATTTTAGATTCTAGTGAGTATATGCAGGTCTTCAACTACACCTCTGATGAAAGTAATTTTATCACATTAAAAAAAAAAAAAAAAGCTTTATCTGACAATTAGATGTAATTAAAAAAATAACTGGTTTTCAGGACATTAAAGGGGTTCTGCAGTATATTTAAACTGATGATCTATTCTTTGGATTGATCATCAGCATCTGATCATCGGGGTTCTGACATCCAGGACCCATGCTGATCAGCTGTTTGACCAGAGGATGGATCAGGGATGCCCACCCTGTGGCCCTCTAGGTGTTGCAAAACTACAACTCCGAGCATGCCTGGACAGCCTACAGCTATTAGGGCATGCTGGGAGTTGTAGTTTTGCAACAGCTGGAGGGCCGCAAGTTGAGCATCCCTGGGATAGATCACCAGTTTAAAAGAACTGCAGAACCCCTTTAAGTCTTCACATGTATACTACTTCCTGCCTAATGTTTTGAACTTCAAAAAGATATAACATTTTAAATTTCTAGTGAAGAATCAACAACAAGTGGGTCACAATTGTGAAGTGAAACGAAATTTATTGGATCATTTAAACTTTTTTTGTAATAATAAAACTGAAAAGTGGGGCGTGCAAAATTATTCGGCCCATTTACTTTCAGTTCAGAAAACTCACTCCAGAAGTTCATTGAGGATCTCTGAATGATCCAATGTTGTCCTAAATGACTGATGAAGATAAATAGAATCCACCTGTGTGTAATCAAGTCTCCGTATAAATACACCTGCTCTGTGATAGTCTCAGGGTTCTGCATCATGAAGACCAAGGAACACACCAGGCAGGACCGTGATACTGTTGTGGAGAAGTTTAAAGGGAACCTGTCATCAACTTTATGCCGACTGTACTGAGGGCAGAATAAAATAGTGACAGAAATGCTGATTTCAGCGGTGTGTCTATCTTGAGCTAAAAGTGAGTGGTTGCTGAGAACCAACATCACAATCATTGCATCCCAGGCCTTGAAAAGAGTCATATCTACCTGAGAAGAGTCATGGTTATTCCTAATCTGCTCTCCCTACCCATCTGCTGATGACTGGCAGTTATCTCCTAGAGAGAAAGGGAGAAAACTAGGTAGAAGACTGTCAGTCATCAACAGGTGGGCAGGGAAAGCAGGAATTCATGAATAACCGGGACTCTTTTCATGAAGATTTGACTCTTTTCCAGGCCTAATCTGCAATGATTGTGATGTTGGTTCTCGGCAACCACTTACTTTTAACTTATAAATAACAGACCGCTGAAATCAACTCACCTGTCTCTACTTTATTCTGCTGTTAGTATGGGTAGCATAAAGGTGATGACAGGTTCCCTTTAAAGCCAGATTTGGATACCAAAAGATTTCCCAAGCTTTAAACATCCCAAGGAGCACTGTGCAAGCGATCATATTGAAATGGAAGGAGTATCAGACCACTGCAAGTCTACCAAGATCCGGCCGTCCCTCTAAACTTTCACCTCAAACAAGGAGAAGACTGATCAGAGATGCAGCCAAGAGGCCCATGGTGGGAGAGTCTGTCCATAGGACAACAATCAGTCGAACACTTCACAAATCTGGCCTTTATGGGAGAGTGGCAAGAAGAAAGCCATTTCTCAAAGATATCCATAAAAAGTCTTGTTTACAGTTTGCCACAAGCCACCTGGGAGACACACCAAACATGTGGAAGAAGGTGCTCTGGTCAGATGAAATCAAATTGAACTTTTTGGAAACAATGCAAAACGATATGTTTGGCGTAAAAGCAACACAGCTCATCACTCTGAACACACCATCCCCACTGTCAAACATGGTGGTGGCAGCATCATGGTTTGGGCCTGCTTTTCATCAGCAGGGACAGGGAAGATTGTTAAAATTGATGGGAAGATGGATGGAGCCAAATACAGGACCATTCTGGATGAAAACCTGTTGGAGTCTGCAAAAGACCTGAGACTAGGACGGAGATTTATCTTCCAACAAGACAATGATCCCAAACGTAAAGCAAAATCTACAATGGAATGGTTCAAAAATAAACGTATCCAGGTCTTAGAATGGCCAAGTCAAAGTCCAGACCTGAATCCAATTGAGAATATGTGGAAAGAGCTGAAAACTGCTGTTCACAAACGCTCTCCATCCAACCTCAAAGAGCTCGAGCTGTTTTGTAAGGAAGAATGGGCAAGAATTTTAGTCTCTAGATGTGCAAAACTGATAGAGACATACCCCAAGTGACTTGCAGCTGTAATCGCAGCAAAAGGTGGCGCAACAAAGTATTAATGCAAGGGGGCCGAATAATTTTGCATGCCCCACTTTTCAGTTTTATTATTACAAAAAAAGTTTAACCCTTTCACGACCGGAGCTTTTTTCGGTTCTGCATTTTCGTTTTGTGCTCCCTGCCTTCAAACAGCCATAACTCTTTTATTTTTCTGTTCACATAGCTGTATGAGGGCTTGTTGTTTGCGGGACAAGTTGTACTTTCCAACGCCACCATTTAATATTGCATACGGTGTAGTGGGAAGCGGGAAAAAAATTCCAAACCGGGTGAAATTGCAAAGAAAACGCTATTCCGCTACAGTTCTACGGGTTTCTTATTTACAGCATTCGATGTGCATTAAAACTGATCCGTTACTTTCATTCTACTGGTCAGTACGAATCCGGCAATACCTAATATGTATAGTTTTTCCTGCGTTTAGATGGTGATAAAATAATTAGAAAGTTGCCCTTTTTTTTTTTTTTCCTTGTCATATATTGACCCCTATAACTTTTTGGTATTTATGTGTACAGAGCTGTATGGGGGCTCATTTTTTGCGGGGCGGTCTGAAGTTTTTATTGATACCATTCTGGGGTGTGTATGACTTTTTGATCACTTTTTATTTAATTTTTTTTAGAAAAAAAAAGGGACAAAAAACTGCAAATCGCCATTTGGACGCTTTTTTCCGCCACACAATTCGCCGTATTGAAATTTTTTTTTTATATTTTAAAAGTACGGGCGTTTTCGGTCACGGTGATACCCATGATGTCTATATTTATTGTTATTTAGGTATTTATTTTTTACTTATACGGAAAGGGGGGTGATTTGAACTTTTATATCTTTTTTTATTTTTTATATATTTTTTAACATTTTTTTTTAAATTTTTCTGTGATTATTTTAAAGCTCAAATATCATCTGATCTATTGTGTTTTGTTTTTTTTCTTTATGAGCAATCATGGATTTACTAGATGCAGTTAAAACCATGAATTGCTCATTTCTTATCCTGGCCTGCCATCTAGTGGCCAGAATAAGAATTGCAGTTTGAAAACTGTAATCCTCACCAGCGAGGATTACAGTTTTCATATGGTGTACAGACACCCCGATTGGCCAATCGGGGCGTCTGTACACCACCCGGAAGCGTGGGCTTCCGGGTTCAGACGCATCCTGATGCCGTGATCACGTGTGATCACGGCATCAGAAGGCCCTGGAAGTCTCCGCAGACGGAGGTAAGATGCGGCAAGTCTCTGCTGTTAGAAACAGCAGAGACTTGCCGGCCATGACGCCCGCCGCACCCGCGAGCGGGCGTCATGTCCCCGCACCGCCCGCGCGCCGTACATGTACGGCGGCGGTCGGGAAGGGGTTAAATGATCCAATAAATTTCGTTCCACTTCACAATTGTGACCCACTTGTTGTTGATTCTTCACCAAAAATTTAAATTGTTATATCTTTTTGTTTGAAGCCTGAAATGTGGCAAAAGGTTGAAAAGTTCCAGGGGGCCGAATACTTTCGCAAGGCACTGTATGCCCACCGAGCAGTGTGACCCAATCCAGAATGTTGAAACATTTTTATCCGTACGGTTTTATCCTATTCCCCCCCATACTCCAACTATAGTGGCACTGTCTATATTATAAGCCCAGTAATAAGGCTTTGCATTTCTATGCTCCTCTCACCTGGTATTTGAAATCAACTACCTTAGATTGTCACAAATGTCTAGCACGCCTTTCAATAAATCAATAGTACAAGCGACTTTCAGAACCTTTGGAAAATATCTTATCGGAGGAAAAATACCTTGTCCTATAGTTATCTACTGTTTCTTCCCCTCTCACCCCTTATTCAAAAATAACTTTGTTTCTGAAGTTTAGGAATCTCAAGATGACCGACTGTTGAATCAGATAACATCAGCACATAAGAATCTATGTAGAGGGTAGAGAGGAGGAGTGGGTAAGAGCTGATTGAGGTAGGACTCCCGGAGAGACACCAAAGAGACTGCCTGCTAAAAAAGACAGCCTGTCTCAGCCCAAATGCTTTATTCACATCCATACAGGTCACTACAGATGTAGCCAACTTTATCTTGACTGGCTTAACACTTCAAAATCCCATTACAGTAATATGACACATTAAAAGTAGCGACACTCGCTATATAGACAAACGTTATCCTCAATAAACCCAGCCCCCTCCTCCTACACTTCCTGGCTTACAGGCACGAGCATCGGAGGGGGAGAAAGAGGGGGTAGTTTGTTTGGATTCTGGCTTTCTTCCCCTATGAAGGTATGTGTGTCAATGTTATTTGACAGTGGAGGATTGCATCTGTATCTTTCAGACCATTATTGTATGTCCTGTGGATATGTCATAAACATTTGAGATGAGACTACCACTTATTCAGCCAAAAAGCTAGTAATTATATCGATATACGGCAAGTAGAAGTTTGTTTTGCACATCTTGATATTGGTAATGAGGACAAATACTTGCATTCATCTTTGTTTTGGTGTGGCTTTATGTACTGAACTCTCTAACACTGTCTACACGTGATCTGTGTGCATTTTCCAGGTCACATTATTTTCCATTCTTTTGTTCTTGTACGCATACTGTATATTGTGTCGTCGAAACATTTCCTTGAACTCAATTGCAAGATACAATAGAAACTATTTCAGCTGTAACATAACTTTTTCCTTTTTTTTTTTACATCTATTTGCAGCCAACTACTCCAGCACCTTGATAGTTGCAGTGAAGACCCTGTGGCCGTGGCTAGCTGCTTTGTGGAGAAGGTCAGGATTGACTAATAGATGAACATACATATCAGTATTAAATGTAAAAAAAAGTCATCTGTCCATCCAGTTCGGCCTGTTATCCTACAAGTTGATCCAGAGGATGGCAAAAAAACCCTGTGAGGTAGAAGCCAATTTTCCCCACTTTATGGGAAAAAAATTCCTTCCAGACTCCAATTAGGCAATCAAATTTGGTATTGTGCAGTTCTGGTTTGATTACATTTTACAAATCTTTAAAGGGGTTCTCCAGGAATAATGCCATTTTACCAACCTGCGCCACTAAGCTAAGGATTCATACTTACCTGCTCCCCCGATGCTCAGTCCCCCACGCTGTCTTCATGTTTCGGTCACAGTTTTCTTCTGGTACTGCATGGACATAGTTACATGCTCCACTGCCGCCGTCAGCTGAATTTAGCGATGACGTGGGCACAAGCTGCAACTCGCTGCTAAAGCCAGTCATTGGCTGCAGCAAAACATGTGCCCATGCAGTGCCCAAAGAAAATAGTGCAGGGAATGTAAGATGGGGAGTAGGTAAGTATGAAACTTTAGCTTTATGGGACAGGCTGATGGCCCTTGGTAAAATGACGTTTTTACCCTTTAAACATAAATCGTTACATGAAGTAGAAAGATATTTTGGTGTCGTGAGAGAACACCAAAATGTTGCAAAATTCCTATGTGTTTTTTTTTTTTTCTAAAAAATTGAGCTGTAGTTATGTATCAATAAGTGACCTTAATATATATATATTAATCAAAACCTACCCATTTGCTGCAGTGACAGGTTCTGGAAGACCCTAATGAGATGAAATGTATTATACATTTGACTAGAGACTTCTTTTACTGCATTTGTAGCGTCAATTTTTGATTTGTACGTATAATTCACATGTCCATGTGCCAGCCATGTTATCTGTCTGAGGATGTGTTATGGTTCAACCACTTGTTAAGGCTAGTTTCACTAGCAGTAGCCAGTGATTTTCTACATTTTTGCCAGGTTGCGGCCAGATCTCCGCCGTTCCCCATTATGATTTCTTGCGCCGGTGCACATTCAGGCAATGTCCGGCTATACCAGATCCAGACAGCGTGCTGAAGCTCTCAAACGCTGGTGCAGCCTAACTGACCTGAAGTCACAGCATCATGGGGATTTATGATGCTGTGACTTTGGGTCACTTAACCCATGGATGGGCCACAGCAGATCTGTGTAATATGGAAGAATAACAGAAGTAATGATGATACTTTATGTGAAAAAATGATACCAGTGCATGATTTTTGCGGATTTCAGTGTATAACAGATCTTCTTTTTTTCTCTCCAGAGCCATTACTTTGACATTTACACGCAGTACTGTAACAACTATCCCAAGTAAGTCTAATACATATATTATATGCCTGTATTGTAAAGAAAATGGTTATTATGTATGTAACAGTCACAGCATGGCAGAAAACTGCAGCAATATACGTGAATGGTGCCTGACATCAGTCTAAAAATGTATTTCATCAAAAGTCTCTCCCTACCATACAACAAATTTGCGGCCTTAAAGAGCTAGCTGGCTGAGAAAACGGCACAAATCTTTTTCAAGGATTTTTTCTACTAATTAAAGGGGTTATCCAATGCCCTTGCACCTCGTATAGGTCAAACTTACCCTGCTCCCCGGCACCTGCACGGCCGATGCCAGCTGCAACGGGGACGAGCCATCCTAGCGTCACCCACAATGCTAGGGAGGCTGGTCCCAGTTGTGGCCTCCTATTGGCTGTGCCCCCCCCCCCCCACACACCTGTTTTTATCGGCGCAACAGGAAGATGCAGCATCGGCCGTGCAGGGATCAGAAGCTACGCAGGTGCCGGGGAGTGAGGTAAGTATAACCTACATGAGGTGCTGGGGCATTAGGAGGGTCCTTATAGGGATTGGATAACCCCTTTAAGTATCCTCAGAATTGGTAAGGGTTTGACACAGGCACCCCCGCTGATCAGCTGTTTTCAGCGGCCACACCACTCCTCTCTCTCTTCATAGTATACCAAGCACAGTGCCGTACATTGTACGCTGTGTATTCATAAGCTAGCCTATTAACTTTAAAGGTGCTGAGCTGCACAGCTCCCAGAAAACCCCTTTAAGTAATGTAGTCGAATAATCGACCTTGAGGTCGGTAGGTCTTACCTTATCAGACTTTGTTCATTTAAAGAGGACCTGTAACCTCTCCTGACATGTCTGTGTTAGTAACGACCTGCATTCCCGTGTAATAACAATTTTGAAGCACTGTTGTCGTTCCTGTATTATACCTGCCAGAAATATATGAATGAACTGCTAGTAACAGATAATCAGATGTGGACCATGCTTAATTTCAGCCTGTTTCTGTTTTAGTTCTGTAGCTACACTGACTGAATGTATGAGGAACAAGGTCTTGGCAAAATTCTTTCGAGAAAGGCAGGAGTTACTCAAACATACCCTTCCCTTGGGATCCTATCTCTTAAAACCAGTCCAGAGAATACTGAAGTATCATCTTTTGTTGCAGGTAACTGGAGTTAAGTTAAAATCAAATATGTAAAAATGTTGCATGTATTTTTTATTGTTTTCAAAAACATTTTCATGTTGTTATTCCCTTAGGAAATAGCTAAACATTTTGATATAGATAAGGAAGGATATGAGGTGGTGGAAGAGGCCATAGAGACTATGACTGGAGTAGCTTGGTACATCAATGACATGAAGAGAAAACATGAGCATGCCGTGCGACAACAGGTAAGATGTTTCGCATGATCAGAGTGGGCAATCTGTGGCACTCCAGCTCCCATCATGCATACTTGCTCTGTTCTTCTCAGAACTCTCCTAGAAATAAATGAAGCATGCTGGGAATTGTAGTTTCACAAGAGCTGGAGTGCCGCTGTCGGAATCAAGACTGGCAAACGTTTGACCGGCATCACTGTTGTTCTTTGGCAGGAAATTCAGTCTTTGCTACTAAATTGGAAAGGCATGGACCTGACCACATATGGAGAGCTGGTGCTGGAGGGGACATTCCGCGTCCAACGTGCCCGCAGTGAGAGGACCTTTTTCCTCTTTGACAAGGCTCTACTAATCACTAAAAAGCGTGGAGACCACTTTGTTTATAAAACTCATATTCCGGTAAAGACAAATCAGTAGAACCCTCTTTTACATGTTGTGAACGTTGACCGTATTAATGACGTGTTATTTTTATTGTGCAGTGTTCACATTTGATGCTGATTGAGAGTACAAGAGACTCCCTCTGCTTCACTCTAACACACTATAAGAACAGCAAACAGCAGCACAACGTACAAGTAAGTGTCCACTCTCACCACTGGTGCGTGACCTGAGGCTGTGGAAAAATACAGTCAGGAGCACAAGCGTTCAGGATTCATCTCCTTATTGACTTTAACAGGAATCTGTCATCAGAATCTGCTGCCCTATATAAGGTCAGCATACTATCCAGGCAGGTCCGCTGGGCTGTTATTTTTATAAAAAGCTACTAAGCCAGGTTCATATCACCGTTTCATTTTCTGTTCTTCTGATCCATACAGATCCTATATTTTAAAGGGGCTATCCAACATGTAAAACATGCCCCCAAAACCGGGGCCCTCATATACCTTATACCCACGGTCACTGTTGCATCGTGGGTGATGCAAGGGAGGCTTGTCCCCATTGTGGCCTGCAATTGGCTGCTCCCCCGTAGCCAGATGTTTTGATCCTCACGACAATCCATGTGGTGAGCTGGAGCTACATGGGTGCCCGAGAGCAGGGTAAGTATAACCTATATGAGGGGCCCCGACATTGGGGGGCATATTTTACACGTTGGATAATCCCTTTAAGTATCCGTTATGCACATTTTGGCCATTTCTGTCTGGAAATGGCTAAAACAGATGCTCAGGAATGGAAAATGAAATGGTGATGTGAACCCAGTGTCAGAAAGTAAACAGTATACTCATAGTTTTGAGTCCACAGTATTTGCTAGACGGACACCCAACCCACCTTGAGACAGGTAAATTAGCGGTAGTTACTCATTGGTTAGTGCTAGGGACTGCTAAACTTATGTGTATTTAGTGCATTCATAACTAAGTTATCTTTCTTACTGGATATTAAATAAAAGGAAAAATACTTTTTTGCCATTTGGTATAAAGACCCAGCAAATCTGTCAGGATAATATGCTGACGTTACATATTCCCTATATTGTACGACTAATTCTTTGTCTTTTTTTTTTTTTACAAAGTACCATTTTGTCATTTTTCATTGTCATGGAGAATGGGTAGTACTTGGAGGATGTATAATCAAGATGAGATTCTTTGGATTTGCTTTGCTCGCCAAATTGCATCACAAGCCTCATTATAGCTATATAGTGACTGTATTTGCTTACACAGGCGAAAACCGTGGAAGAGAAACGTCTGTGGACCCATCATATAAAGAAACTTATACTTGAGAACCATCATGCAATTATCCCCCAAAAGGTAGACCTGGTTTCAGGCATGATTTATTGTGGGGTTTTTTTTTATATTAGTCATACAAAGGGTACCATTGTAATAATGTTGATAATTATATATTTAAGGACTCATGCCCACGACCGTTTTGGTCCGCAAATTGCAGAACACACATGACCAGACAGCAAAACAGGGCATGGTCGTGTGCATGTAGCCTAAGAGGCCTTCTATTTTCATAAGAAACTTCAGAGTATAAGGCCCCATTCACACGACCGTATGTTCATTTCCATATCTTATCCGCATTTTTGCGGATAAGATGCGGAATCATACGGACCCATTCATTTTTCCATAGGAGAAATAGGAGAAAAAAAATGCGGAATGCACACCGTGTGCATTCCGCATCCGTATATTACGGAAGTTCTCCCTCAAAAAAAAGGAAACATGTCTTATACTTGGCCGCAAAACACGTCTGTAGCCCCATTAAAGTCAATGGGTCCGCAAAATTACGGAACACTACGGAAGACTTTCCGTATGTCTTCCGTTCCGTTTTTATACGGACACGGAATACATACGGTCGTGTGAATGTCGCCTAACGCTGATTTACTACCATTATCAGCTTGGCTCACCCCCTTCAATACACTTGTCCGCATCTACATACAAAATACTTTTAAATGAAAGTATGGAACGCTTGAAACAATACATTGAATTATACCTATTTTATTGTAGCTATGTAAAAAGGACAAAACTGAGTTTAAAAGATTTTAAAATGTATTCAATTTGAACACAAGCAAGGTGAACCGGGATGGACTAGAATTATTACCCATCATAAACACACCCACCTCGAACTGGAAATGTCTCCTGTTAAAATGCAGAACATAGGTACACATAGAAAACACTAACAAAGGCTAAAAGTCCTATTAAGGCCAGCTTCACATCTCCACAAGCAGCATTTTTTTTTTGTCCGGCCAAAAGACGGCATATATGCTGGAAAGCTGACTGATCCCATTATAGAGAATGGGCATTCGGCGGTGCACGGTGTATCCGGCTATGCTGGATACAGTGAACTTCGGCAGTCTGTTCCTCCACTGGAACATACTGCCAGAGTACACAGCACAGATATGAACGCAGCCTAACATAGTGAGCAACAGATAAGTACACAAATAGTTAATAAGAGTAAATATCACCAGATATCAGTGGTTTCCTTCTTCTGACCTCAGCTGATATCTTATCTGGTGACGTTTGCTTACTATATTTTTAGGACTTTTGCTTGTCTTCGATATGTGTATTTATGTACTGAGGTGGGGGTTTATGGGGGTGGGTACTCAATCAAGTCTTTCCCTGTTCGCCATGCGTGGTTACGTTTTTATATCCATTTTTAAATGATCTTAACTCAGTACATTTTTGCATAGCTACAATAAAGTATGTCTAGTTCAGTGTATTGTTGGTGTACTTTTTATTTTCGTAAGTGATAGGTATATGGCACCCATACTCTTTTTAGCGTGTGCGTCTTTTTTTTCTTTGCTTACTTTTATGTAAATATTAAATGTTTTTCTACAGTGGAGACATAAGGCTAGTTCCATACAAGTATATTCAGAGCCCACGCACTGGTTTATGGAACCGAACTCGCAGCATAATAGGTATCTACTGTATGATGCTGTACGGGATACACGTACATAATATGGAATTGTGAATATGGCCCTGCCCTTAATCCATTTTAAAAAAATCAGGTCTTGAGAATTGTAATATTATATGATGTATCCACATTGAGAAAAAAAAATACACAGTGCGAGAATTGATGTTTATGATCTCCTCACAGCCCCATTTGATACCAATACTACGACGACACCCCCCCCCCCCAAAAAAAAAAAAAAACTATTTGATTATTCATATTGAACATTTTCAGCATATATAACATAAAGGGATAGTATGTGATAAATAAAAATTGTCTTTTTTTTTTTTTTAAACCAGAAACCCTGCCTCTTTTGTCCATGAGCTATGTCTGATATCTCAGCCACTAGGCCCAGGTCATGAACAAGAGTGGCACTGCTGGAAAGAAAGCTCATTTTTTATTACATGCAAACACTTTAGTATTGTGTTTCCCCTTCATTTATTTTCATCACAGCTATGTTAGTCGTTGCAATTATTTGCTAAGCTATTTAATAAAATCTGATTTTATTTTAGGCCAAGGAAGCAATTCTAGAGATGGATGCCATGTGTAAGTGTAAAGACTTTATACTATACGGCCAACTCTGAGCCTTTTCAGCTTTGATTTACTAAATGTCGTTGAGATCTTTTATTGTATGCACATATTTGTATAGGTTTTAAAGAAATAGTTTTGAATCAAAAATTCATGCAGATTGTACAGAATGTATAAATGATAGTATTCTTTTTCCCAGATCCAGGACGTTACAGATACAGCCCAGAAAGAGTAAAGAAAGCCATGTCTGTAATTGATCCAACTGTCACACAGCGACCAGGACGCAGGCAGTCTGGTAGGATTCATGTTACTAAAGACATTGTTCCACTGATAACGCATGAATTAGGTACAGTACTGTGCAAAAGTTTTAGGGAGATGTGGAAAAAAAAGCTGCAAGCATCTGGTGTGCTCCAAGCTGGTACGCATCATTAAAGGGTTATTCCCATCTTGGACAATGGGGGCATATTGCTAGGATATGCCCCCATTGTCCTATAGGTGCGGGTCCCACCGCTGGGACCCGAAAGTGAAGGAGGGTGCACCGCGCATGCGCGGCCACCCTCCATCCATTTGTATGGGGCCGCTGAAAGTAGCCGAGCTCCGGCTCGGCTATTTCCGTTGGCTCCATAGAAATGAATGGGAGCGCACCGCGCATGCGCAGCCTAGCTCCCATTCATTTGCATAGAGCCGATGGAAATAGTCGAGCCAGCGCTCGGCTATTTTCGGCGGCCCCATACAAAAGAATGGAGGGCGGCCGCGCATGCACGGTGCGCCCTCATTCACATTCGGGGCCCCGTTCTCTATATAGGTGCGGGTCCCAGCGGTGGGAGCGATATGCCCCCATTGTCCAAGATGGGAATAACCCTTTAAGAATCTTCCTCTGTCCCTGATGCATTCCAGAGGGGAACCCATCAATGAAACTTTTTCCTTTGTCTCCTCTTGCCAAGAGCCCCAGGCTGGGCGCGCTGCTCCATCTTCCACCTCCGGTGCGGTGCGTTCCAGGCTGGGGAGCTCTCCACTTCCGCCCACTGGCGGCCATTTTCTACTTTCATTATATAACTATAGCGTTCGACTGGAATGCAACCCTTGGCCACGGCTACATTTGCTCCCATGGTAGCATCCCTTCTTCCCCTCGGTCTCTCCCCCGTAATCTGATTGAATCGGTCTATCTTTCCCTTCTCTCTACTATTATTTATTAATTTTACTAGTGCCCTTCTTTTAGTATATTATACTAGCGTTCCACTGCTGGAACCCATAAGACTCTTCACTTCCGTTCTGGAAGTCATGTGACCGGAAGGGACTGCAAGCACCTTTGCCACATGGAATCCATCAAACAAACAACATGTACTTATATATAACTGTGAGTTTGTATTGTTTTCTCCTGATGAAGAGGATACTTATACAGTCCTCAAAACGCATCAAGCTGTCTGGAATAAAGCATCTATAAATACTGAAGTCCTTCAGTACATCTCTAATTAAGGACGAGGTGTTTATATCTTTATAGGTGACCTCGGCGAGGGAGGTAAGGGTGACAAGTGTCTTACCTTGTTCACTCCCCTCCCTGGTGAAGTAAGTCTCCTGCCTCATGCTGTGATCTATATATATTTATTGATATATATATATATATATATATATATATATATATATATATATATATATATTTACCTTTTTAAAAAATTATGTTACACTTGGTACTATTTTCTCTATTATTCATGCATTCTTGTGTTCATTTTGTGGGACTATTCACATGTCCTTAAAATTATTCAAGTCTTGGTGCCCCACAAACCCACGTTCTCATTTGAAGGCAGAAAGGTTGTTCCAAACATCTTGGCGAGCTCACCTCAGATCTGTGCATGTAGGTTTGCTCAAATTCTCCTTTCTATATGTAATTCCAGACAGACCCGATGATAATAGGGTTCTGTGGGGTCCATATCATCACTTCCAGGCTCCTTGTTGTTCTTCTACATTGAAGATAGTTCTTTATGACTTGGGCTGTATGTTTGGTTTCGTTGTCTTGCTACAGAATTAATTTTAATTTAAACTATTGACACTTCTATTTTTGAAAGCATTCTAACTTTGCAGCATTTTTCCACACCTGCCCAAAAATTTGCACAGTACTGTACGTCATAAATGTAAGTTAGGTGGCTAGACTCGTCCACAGGGTTATTGTTACAATGAGAGTAGACTCCTTTTGAACTGTCCAGAGGATTTGTATTGCAGGAAGCAAAGCTGAGGGGGTTTGTCTTTTGATCAATGCAAAGTGAGAGATGTGACACCTAAGTTTTTTTGCATACAACTAGTAAATAAAAAAATCACCCAGAAAATAGAAACATCTCTCCAGTTCTTCCTATGAGTCAAGATCCAACTTTCTAACAAACCTTGGGATTTGACAATGGTAATATAGCCAAGCCATATATCCATCTAAAAATCCCCACCGATAATGACCAGAAGGGTCCCCTGCAATCCCTGTCAGTGAGCAGGAGATCAATGAGAGCATCCAATCGCGCGTGTACTTAGCTGGCTTTTTCCTAGCACTGCCAATGATCACTATGGAGAGGGGCAGGTCATACTTATTATAGTCTCCTCCTGCTGGGCAACAACTGGGGGCCCCAGAGGTCACCACTGAATATGGTATGCATTGGAGCCATCTATTGGAGGTATACATTCTAATACTCCCAACATATAGGTCTGACAGAAGGCTTAGACATGATGGGAACAAGGTCTAAAAAGATGCCAGGAAAGCAAAGAAACTTTTTTGCAATATTAACATACATATTTGTTTTCACATTTAGCTTACTGGGTGGCATGCATATTGTTGTGTTTTAATTTGGACTTTTTATTTTCCTGCAGAACCAACAAAGCAGATTCTCAAGCATTTGAGTGAGAATGGTAAGATTCATTTCTGGTAAACTTTTTTTATGCTTACAATAGAAATGCATACAGCAGTATGTTTTAGTGAGCATAGGTAGCTTACCAATGACATCCACACGTAGCCTAGCACAGTCAGCACTAGCAACCTAAACGAGGGGACAAACAGGCTGCAGGGGTGTATGGATTTTAGTATTGTTTTCTCTAGACGGGTCACTGCTTTATTTTTCTGGTGGGTCTCTGGAAAATGATAGGTAGAATTGGATTAGTTACTATGAGCAACTGTTGTACTTATGCGTTTGATCTATTATTGCTCCTTGATATTTATGAATAAATTGGCGAAGAGGAATAATGGGGGTTGGGGACACAGTAGATTAAGGTAGAAGTTGCTTTTTCAGTTGTTACAAGTTATACTCTTTCTTAGGGCCCATTCATACAACCGTGTGAATGAGTCCGCATCTATTCCGCAATATTGCGGAATAGATGCGGCCCCATTCACTTCTAAGAGAGCGGGCAGCTCCGTGCCGCAGCTCGGCATAAAAAAATAGAACATGTCCTATACTTGTCCGCAATAGCGGACGAGTATAGGTATTTTCAATGGGGCGCCCGGCCGTGTGTTCCGCAATGCCGGGCGGCACCCGTAGTATTGTGGGGCCAAATTTTTGCAGACCCGCAATATTATGGTCATGTAAATGCGGCCTTCAAGAGTGGGGTTTTCAGGTTCCTTTTGAAAATCTGAATTAAAGGAGAGAGTCATACGTATTAAACTATTGTTGGCTGGAGCTGTCGTCAGTCTAAAAAATGTATTGAAGATCCAGATTTTCTCCCGGCCGGATATGTTTTTGGGGGAAGCTGGGAGAAATAGCTGTTGGCTGATCTGCAGGCACATTGATGTGTTGGAAATTGTAGAGTATTTTGGATTTGCTAAAGACATCTTGGGGTCTGTTTCTAAATGTAAAAGATGAGGCTTGCAGGAGCTGAACCTGTGCTCAGACTTTGTTGGTTAGGGATTTTTTTTTCAACATAGGAAGTGATGGCATACTTCTAAAATGTGTGGTGTAGAGAACGGCAAGATAGCTTCATTCCGTTCGCTGGAGTTGTATTGCAGTTTTTTGCTCATCAAGTAGACCTAATGAGAATTAAATCAAAGGGACTCCATGCCACCAATGACAATGCCATGGTCTAACGTAGCGATATGCCGTAACATTACAAGATTGGAACGTTTTTATGCTTTCAACCAGGAACTTAAAAAATTCTTCACAATCTGTTCTTTAGCTTCCTACTTACTACTGCTATACTCAGGTCTTGCAAGATACAATATTAATGTGTTTTGAAAACTTTGTAACTTAAAGAGGTTGTGCAAGAATTTTTTATTATTTTTTTTTTTTTTTGGGGGGGGGGACTGCAAAGGGAAGATTACTTACCTGCTTCCCGATGCCAGCTCATTGTCCTGCCAGCTTGCAATGCTCTGCTGTACACCTGTGATGTCAACATACGATTTGATATCGGACAATCACTGGCCGAGGTGGTGTCCGGCTCTCCTTGTGTCATGACAAATGCTCGCAAGGTGACTAGGGGGACCATGTGGCACTTGATGGTCCAGAATGATAATTTGGTGCCTGGTTCCAGCTTGAGATGGCAATATAATGTGACATTTTAGGGCTCGTTCACAGCACCGTTAGGGATTCCGTTCTAACTTCCCGTTATAACATCGTTATAACGGAAAATAACGGAATCCCTAGGACGGAAATCAAAACGGACACCTTTAAGAGGCGTTCTGTTTTGATCCGTCATAATAGAAGCCTATGGGAAAGCATAACGGATCCGTCTGGTTGCCGTTATGCTGGACGGAAAACAAAGTTCTGTCGACTTTACATCCCTAACGGTGATGTAAATGAGCCCTTACAAGAGCAAAAACAGCTTTGATTAAAAAGCTTATATCTAGTGATTACATTTTATCACGTGCTGTCTTTCTTGAAGGTTCTCCATCTTTTTTTTTTATACATTGTCTGAAAATTTATTTAAAATTATGTCTTGACACGTATAGTGATTTTACTGAATATTGTTTTTAACAACATTTTTTTTTCTTTTCTTTCTTTGCTATGTCAATATATCCAGTGGGCTTAAAGGTAAGATATAATTTATTATCTGCAGTCATTTTCCAGTCTTTAGTAATGCCCTGTCTGGAAACCATTTTTATAATGTTCTACTTGTACACTTTTCATATACACTCACTCAGTAAACTGACATCTTATTAGCTGCAACGTTCTAATACTGGGTAGAAAACGCTTCCATCTGTTTTAACAAAGCTGAATAGCAAATTAATAGTATACGGGTTCTGGCATAGATAAATAGTCACCAAAATGCTATCAGTATGTTAGAGCTAAAAAATATACATTTTTATACTAGTATAACAGTATTTAAAGGGGTCTTGCTGCTTTTAGGTTATTAAATCTCAGTTGATGTGCAAATGAAAAGTTGTGCAAGTTAAAGGGGTTCTCTGGAATTAAGAAAATGAAAATACTTAAATATTACTGTATTATAAATACATTCCCAAACACCTTTCATTAGTAATAAGAGCTAGTTTTTTTCTGGGGTGCAATCATTAGGAGAAATAAAATGGCCGCCATCTTAATAGTACACATAAAACCTGTCCTAATCACACAGCAGGACCATATTCCCTGAGGAGCAGAGAGGAGGATGAGGCAGCTCTGTAGCTCAGCGTTGTGAAGTAACTTGTCCTGCTGTGTGATTAGGACAGGTTTTGTCTGTACGAGTAGGACGATTAATAGGACTATTTTATTTTCCATGATGGTTGCTCCCTAGGCATAAAGAGCCATTATAACTAATGAAAGGTATTTGGGAATGTATTTATAATAAGGTATTTTCAGTCATTTTATTTTCTTAATTCCCAGAGAACCCCTTTATCGTATGTTTCAATATCTCACCACTGTCGAGATATTAGTCTGCTGTAAATATGTGAAAACTCAGTCCCGCCCTCAGGTGACAAGTGGATATAGTTACATCCAGTTTATGCAATGCTCTGTGAGCTTGATACATTAGCAGTAGCCACACACATATTAAATTGCACATATCTCTCTATCCCATGACTAATGTAAAAAACGAAAATCAGACATCATATAGTACATGACAATCTTTCTAATAAAGCTAGAACCAGCCCTGTACCTCACATGTATCCAGAGATCTCCCCAGTCATTGCTCAAGCTAGCAGCTCAGGGGAGTGTCTTTTCTGCTGCAGCTCAGGGGGCGTATCTCAGCTCTCCCTATTAGAGCTCAGGAGGCAGATGAAGGATGAAACTGAGCATGTGCGGCCATCTCAGTGAGCAGAACAAAGAAATAAGAAAAAGAACAAACAGCAGGTGGCGCTATACAGATACATTTTATTGAATAAGGGCTCTTTCACACCACCGTTAGGGATTCCGTTCAGGCTTTCCGTTATAACATCGTTATAACGGAAAGAAAGGGAATCCCTAGGACAGACATCAAAACGGACACCTTTACGACGCATTCCGTTTTGATCCGTCATAATAGAAGCCTTTGTTTTCCGTCCAGCATAACGGAAACCAGACGGATCCGTTATGCTTTCCCATAGGCTTCTATTATGACGGATCAAAACGGAATGCCTCTTAAAGGTGTCCGTTTTGATGTCCGTCCTAGGGATTCCGTTTCTTTCCGTTATAACGATGTTATAACGGAAAGCCTGAACGGAATCCCTAACGGTGATGTGAAAGAGCCCTAACTCAGTGGCTAGGCTAAATTTTACATGCCATTACAAATGTATTCAGATCCAAGTGCTGGTTTGAAAACTATAGAACACTTTTTGTGGGACAATCCCTTTAAGGTCCTTTTACACAGACTGAGAATCAGATGAATTATAGTTGATGAACATTTTTGTGCATGTTCCTTATTCATTGGCCTGGTGTCCTCAGTCACCAATGAACGAGCAAATTCTGGTTCAGGTGATCGTGCCTTTCAGGCTGCACCTAAAATCATTGTTTCTGTTAATTGATCATTCTGTATATGCTGTGTATTTTCTATGACTCTATACAGTGGAAGTAATTGGTGCATGACCGTTAACGATCAGGCAACAATTGCTAGAAACATCGGTTCGTGCAGAGTAGTCTGTCACAAGGAAATTTACTGTTAATCCAGGTTATGGATTAACAGTAAACACATTATAGGGCTAGCCTAGCTGAATGTGGTGATATTTTTCAGCGGCTTCTTTCTGGACAAAAAGTACTTTTAGGGCTTATTCATACATATGGTTGCTTGAACTCCATACTGTGGATGTGGACCCATTGACCCACCATAAAAAAATAGGACATGTCCTATCTTTTGGCATATTTTGCAGATCACAGACTGATTCAAGTCAATGGGTCTGCACCGCAATACTTGATTCACATGGCTGGTGCCAGTGCATTGCAACACAACCACAGCGACCATACAGTTGTGTGAATGAGACCTAAATCCATCTACAAATGAGCACTTGGTTTAACAGTGAATTTCCTGGTTAGACGTCATTCAAAAGGGGTTTTCCAGGTTAGGTCATCAATATCTGATTGTTGACTGTCCAACGCCCTACCCCCAAACCTGTTATTTAAAGAGGGCAAGGCACTCCGGTGAGTGCTGTGGCATCTTCCTAGGCCAGTAACTACATGTTCATTGGATTCTCAAAGTATCTCTTATCTGAACGTAATTATGTCAAGGAGCGAGAAGGGGTTGACTCCTGGTAGGATCATTTGCCCCCTGGCGTCATAAACATTTTTTTAGTTTTCTTTCAGATTTCCAGATTTCAGAAGCCATAACTTTTTTTTCCCCTTTTCAGTTCATATAGTTTTCTGAGGACTTGTTTTTTGTTGGCAAGCTGTTTATATCATGTTTTAAAAACGGGGACAAAATTCTTTGTGGCTTGAAATTGGGGGAGAAAAAATTCCTCTGTGTTTTTTGTGGTTTTTACGGTGTTCACTTAATTTACTAAATTTATATGGGTTTTATTATGGCTTAGTACTTAAAAAAAAAAAAAAAAAACTTTGACAAAAATTGCTTTGTGTTGGCATACTTTCACACACCTGTAACTTTTTATGTTTCAATTATTTTTCAATTTACAGAGCTGTGTGTAGACTTTTTTTCCAGGTTCAGCTGTAGTTTTTATTGGTACTTATTGCTTTTTGATCAGTTATTCAGTTTTTTTTTTAGAGTAAAGGTCCAAGTGACAAAATAGTGATTCTTGGCATTTTGATACTTTATTTCCTTTACGGCATTCACACAGTACCACACTATTTTTGCTATACACCTTGTAGAAAGAATAGTTAGAGTTTAATAATTTGGATATTTAAAAAAATTAATAAATGGGTTAAAAAATGCAAAATACTCAGGAATGCACCAACTAACTTTAGCGTGCAAGCATTGTGAATTATATAGTATATAGTTTTCCATCCCCCTATACAAACTGTAATCCTAATTATCAATGATAAATTCCTAAACCTAATATAATGCATTTACTAAGGCTACATTTATACAGGTGTAATATGGGTGCTTTATTGCACTCTTATTATGTATACAACACGTGAACCTCCTGTAGTTCACCATAGCTCTGGTTCTGATGAACCATGGGAGGTCCAGGTACATTTATAATATGGCCCCTGTATTACATTGTGCTGTTTTTTAAAAAGAAACCATGGTAATTGAAAACAATTGTTTATGGCAACAGCAAATGAGGGGGAAATGTCTTTTCTGACTAATGAAAATTTTTTTCATGTCCTAAATATATCAGTGATAATCATTCTCACTATTACTGCAGCGTGTACATGTATTGCTACAGAAGCAGTCTGTATAGATCTGGTTTGACAGTATAGGGACTATGTAAAATGTAAACTTTACTGATGCTTGTGTGTTTGGGCAACGTATTTGGCACAGTGAGCTAGACGTTGGTAAACGTTTGGTCCAGGCATCGATAAACACCCTAATTAGGTGTAGAGAAGTGATTAGATGAGCAAGCACTTATGTTCACACTCCTTTTCTGGAAAGAAATATCTCTATATGTGACAATTGGAGAGCAAATATGCTCTCTGACGGGTGAAGGGGATTGAGAACATGCACAGAAGTCCATGTCGCCCTTCCCCTGGGGACATGTTGCACAGTGAGAGAGGAGGGTCTGAATGTTTCTGTCCACCTACTGCCTGTCAGCACATGCCTACTGCCTGTCAGCACATGCCCTACTGGACCCCGTCCTCCACGCTGACTGGGGTAGGGCTGCTTTCCTATGACATATCTCGGGTTGTGTAACAGCTAGACATTCGGGCTAATGCCTGACAATCTCAGCATTAAAACAAGACCAGAACTGCAGTGATGAACACAATAAATTGCAACTTAAAGCGCGTTGGGATTGAAAGCTGCAGGTATATGCAGCTTTCACTGTGACCCTGTTCTGAGGGCTCTAGCTAGTGCTTAGAACCTGGTCATGTTTTAAAGCTTTCTGTCAGTTTGGACTTGCCTACAACCAGAGGCCACTTTTAGGTTTCTAGGGCCATTTTAAGTTCCCAGTCTGCCCCTGGCGATTGGTTATCTCCGGCAGCACTCATGTGTGATCACCACTCCATTCAGATGGGAGAGCACAGGCCCTTGTTCTCATGATCAGTGGGGGGCCTTAGCCGTTGGACCCTCTACGATCAGCCACTTTTACCCTATCCTGTGGATAGGGTATAAGTTGTCTCAATGGAACAACCCCTTTAATGTTAGTCAAATATTTGCAGAACAAAGAAAATGGCACCCAGCTGTTTGGGTATAATGTTTTAGGAACAACTGGTTACAAATGTAATTATATTGTGAAGCGTAGTTTTCTGTCTCAGGACCCTGATACCCTTTCTTCGTTGAAAGAGCCATCAGCTCATCAGTATATTTGATATTCTTTTGAACATTACATTAGTATCAAATTGAGTTAGCTGTATTGATGATTTGAGCTCACTAATTGAGGTTACACAGAGTAGACTTTAGCCAGCCATGTTGAATCTAAGGGCCCGTTCACACGACCGTGTGAACGGGTCCGCACCTATTCCGCAAATTTGCGGAATAGGGGCGGGCCCGTTCACCTCTACGGGCGGCACGCTATCTTGCTGAGCCGCGGCTCTGTGCCGCGGCTCAGCAAGAAAAGATAGAACATGTCCTATACTTGTCCGTACGCACGGACAAGTATAGGCATTTTCAATGGGGCCGCACGGCGTGTGTTCTGAACACACGCCGGGCGGCCCCTGTATATTTGCGGGTCCACAATAATGCGGACCCGCAAATATACGGTCGTCTGAATGAGGCCTTAATCTCATTAATTTTACCATAGAAGTGAAAGGTTTTTTTTTTTTTTGCCTTGTTTCATGTTGTTCCTCCTGAAATGTACAGTTTGACTTCTCAATTACTAACTTTAACTTATCTGAGAGATAATTTTTAAGATCTCCTGATGTCCTCTTCTAGCCACAACCAGGAGTCATAATTTAGGTGTAATTACCTAACTTGTATTTTATTCTGTGGATTTGTCCACTGCCCCCATAGGATACATTATTTTCAAGAGATGTATTTTTTAAATTACTTTGTTTAAAAGTTACTTTGTTTCTTGTGGAGGCAGGGACAATACTCCAGTTAAGAGATCTGTGTTTGTAAGGGAGTAGTGCCTGTCAAGTTCAGGAAGGCAGAGTGGTAGCAGGAGGCCAGACTCCAAAAGTGGTAATGTCCAGAAGACATATTAGCTAGCCTTCATACACTTTACAAGGCACATGGAGAAGATTGTGACAAGTTCCCTAAAAGTGGACAGTGATTCCTACAATCACTTAAGTTAATAAACGGCAAATATCAAGATTGTAATTTGAGTACTAAATGAGGAATTACAGTGCCTTGCGAAAGGATTCGGCCCCCTGGAACTTTTCAACCTTTTGCCACATTTCAGGCTTCAAACAAAAAGATCGCTCTCCATCCAACCTCAAAGAGCTCGAGCTGTTTTGCAAGCTAGAATGGGCAAGAATTTCAGTCTCTAGATGTGCAAAACTGATAGAGACATACCCCAAGCGACTTGCAGCTGTAATCGCAGCAAAAGGTGGCGCAACAAAGTATTAATGCAAGGGGGCCGAATAATTTTGCACGCCCCACTTTTCAGTTTTATTATTACAAAAAATTTTTAAATGATCCAATAAATTTCGTTCCACTTCACAATTGTGACCCACTTGTTGATTCTTCACCAAAAATTTTAAATGTTATATCTTTTTGTTTGAAGCCTGAAATGTGGCAAAAGGTTGAAAAGTTCCAGGCGCCGAATACTTTCGCAAGGCACTGTATCTAGTAGTAATCTGTAAAGACGTGCATTGTCAGCAGTTTCAGTGCAAATACATTACCCCCTTGGTATTGTTTGTTCAGCATGCAGGCAGTGATGACGCTCTACTGGATTTTGAGGACATACTGCAGAAAAGTCTAAGCAGTCTGACACCAATCTGTAATGATCCACAGAAAGAGAGAGTTAAGGAGCACCCAGGCAGTACTGAGATAATTAGAGGCCCAGAGGCTGAACTCACTGCCTCTGAAGAAGAAAATGAGGAGGACATGCACCTGGAGGATGATGGACAGGTAGCTAAAATTGCAATAAACCTGCTGGCGGTTGCATGTTGCTGGTGGTGTGGGTCTTTCAGTCTCTCTTCTTCTTGGTCATGTTTTTAATTTAATTATTGTTCTAATGTGTTAATGTCGCTGCTCTTTCTTTTGCTCTGTAATTTAAAGCTGGAGTGGTTAATTAGACTTCTGATGTATTGTAATGTTCAGTCATATAGTAATTACAGGCCATAAAATTTTGATCAGTAGGGGTCTGGGACCGCCATTCATTTCTAGAACAGAGATCCTTTTTATGTATTTCCTCTGTTGAGCATTTCAATTCGTTCATGTAACTCAAGTCAATGGCGCTCCTGCACAATGGGTTAATAGGAACCTGCCATGAAGAAGTGATGATATATTCTTGTAATAGCGATCGTTAAGTCCCTGCAAGTCATGTGCGTTGTCTTATAGCTGACTTACAGAGGAGCAGTCCAGGAAATACAGCTGTCACACGGAGCATGTTTCTTGGACTTAAGACGCTTTTGTGAAATTGGCCTAATGAGTGTCCACCATTTCTGTCAGGGAGCCCAGCACTTCACTGAACACAGTAGCACAATGAATACCCAGCCTAAAGGCATCTTTCAGACATTAGTGAGTAACAGACATGTACTTTCTAGGGATTTCACAAGCTCAGAATTTTTAATTGAAATCTAAAATCTATATACCACACAAACAAAAAAAAACACACAAATAATAAAGTCCGTCTTACTTCTGCAGCTTCCTTGATCCCTGCGCTTTTGCAACAGTTTTAAAATCTGCAGTCTTCTTGATTCCTATGCTACATATTCACAGGTATACACTACACATTGCATTACATATATACTATACATGGCTCTACATATACACAGGTATACACTACACATTGCATTGCATTACATATACACTATACATGGCGCTACATATACACAGGTATACGCTATACATGGCGCTACATATACAAAGGTATTCACTATACATGGCGCTACATATACACGGGTATACGCTATACATGGCGCTACATATACACAGGTATACGCTACACATGGCACTACATATACACAGGTATACACTATACATGGCACTACAGTACATATACACTACACATGCATCTGTTTGCTATGACATGCTTTGAGAGAGCCGATCTGCTGCTTTTTCTGCTATGGTAGGCTCCTGAGAGAAGGAATAGGTCTGCTGCCCTTAGATGAGCCAGGTTTTTTTGTTTTTCGGTGGGGCGGTTTGTCTAAGCTTTGTCAGGCAAGGATAACCTATGCTATAGTTGACATTCATTCAAGTTTATCCTGTTTTTCGTTTCTCCTTTTAGAACACAGATTTTCTGCAGCATGATACATTAAAAGGATATAAGAGGCAAAATAGTCACCCACCTGGGAACCCAGAAAAGAGAAGGAGTATTGAATTCACAGCATTTAACAAAGAGGTGAAAATCTTTTATTCTGGGCCCGTACTGCCTATTCGTGTAATATGCAAAATAGATTTTGCCACCAATAATGGCAGTCAAGAGTATTTTCTACAAAAAACCCTGGGTGTCTCTTAGCAGAACTGCCCAGTTATTTTGTCATGCATTCATTTTCCCTTTGCCAGCTCATGACAGAGTTTTTTTTAAATTTTATTTGTATTTTATTCTACTTTATTTTATTTTTAAGCATTTTTTACTTATTTGTTATATTTGCCACATTATATATATTCCATGAGGCCCAATGAAAAACGTCTGGGGGAAACTGATCCTTTTTTGTGTGTGTGTGTATTTTGCACTATTTCCACTGTAACTAAAGGTCCTTTTACACGGGCCGATTATCGGCCGAAAATTCGTTCCTAGGAACGCTAGTGCCGATAATCGGCCCGTGTAAAAGTGGCCCTAATCAGCCGACGAACGAGCAAAACGCTCGTTCGTCGGCTGATTGGATCTTTTGTAAAAACCAAAAGATCCGATCTGTCGGGCGCACATCGCCCTGTGTAAACAGGCGATGTGCGCCTGACAGCATGGAGCTTCCAGGCCGCACGAGCGATACAGCGATCACTCGTGCGGCCCGGCGCTCGATTCATCGGGCCGTGTAAAGGCTCCCTGAACGAGCGCCGATGTCGCTGATCGGCGCTCGTTCAGGGAGACTTTATCGGCCCGTCTAAAAGGGCCTTAGGACATCCAAAAGAAGCCCCAGTTACAGGGAAAAACAGCCCTCTTTAGGAACTTTGTACTAGGCAGAGCTAATCAGGGTCTGCACAGTCCCTGCAGCCCTGCTTTGCTCTGCACCCCACAGTGATCATGTGATTAATGTGTCCAATAGAGAAAGCAGCATAGCGCTCATTGCAGAGTGGTAATAAACTGCTTCTGTCTCCTTCTTGGATTCCCGTCTGTCACTGACAGCAGGTGACCCAACCTACCCCTGCTAGAGTAGAGGAGCAGGACCTTAAATCCAGCTCTGTGCAGTGCTCTGGTCAGAAATGCAGCTGGTTGTATGATCAGCTGTGTTTCTGTCCAGCAGGATGGGGACCTCTAACCATCCCTGAACTAGGGTCAATTACTTTTCCCCGTAGTGCTATTTGATGTTTAGTGGCTTTATTCTTTTAATATATTTTTTTTCATCATTTTTGAGACTGTCATATATTACATTTGTATTGTAGATAACAAGTGCCTGAGTGCATCCTTGATGACAGATCAAGCATGCTAGAAGTGAGATGTGGACGCATGCATGTTTATACAGCAGAGAAAATTACAACTAGGGATGAGCGAACTTTTGAAAAGTTCGGTTCGGCGAATTTTCTTGAAGTTCGGATTCGTACGAACCGAACCTAAAACGAACCTTGCTATAACGGCTGAATAATTGCTGCAACAATAATGGGAGTCTGATAGGGTATAGTTTCGTTTACTTGCAGTTGCTATTACAATGAAAAAAGTAGAAAAAATCAAAGTGACTTCAACAACGGCGACGCAAAATGTACGCATATTTGAGAATTTAAACTAATGCGTACGCTAATGCAAACATTCCTACTCAAGTAACGAACATACAGTGTAGCGTTGTCAAAGGTACGTTACTTAACTGAATATGTACGCATTAGCGTACAAATACACTGTGTCTGCGAACATTCCTACTCAAGTAACGAACATACAGTGTAGCGTTGTTAAAAGTACGCTACTTAGCGGAATACGTACGCATTAGCGTACAAATACACTGTGTCTGCGAACATTCCTACTCAAGTAACGAACATACAGTGTAGCGTTGTTAAAAGTGGGAAAGTTTGGGAAAGTTCGTAACGAATCTGGTTCGTTACGGTTCAGTTCGCTCATCCCTAATTACAACTGTAGCACTGTCTGATGTGTACCCAATACAAAAGCTGATTTTATAATTAGACATTTTATTTTTTAGATATTGGAAGAATTGGAAAACAGTAATTCAGAACCAGAAGAGGTTTACATTGCTGGCATGATCAATACATCCGGCATTGCTCTAGAAAATCCTATAGCAACTACTGACAACCAGACGTTTGAAGAAGAAGCAGAAAGATATTCTAATGACTCTAAGCCTGTGGAAAACAGGAATGTGGAAAATGCAGACGATATGAAAACTTTTAGCAGTGAGGAGGATGAAGAGGAAACCAACATCCATGAATCATCTAGCATCCTGCCTCCATCTGTGTTGGATCAAGCCAGTGTCATTGCTGAGAGATTCAGTAATAATCTCTCGAGGAGAAGCAGCTTGGCCTTGGAGGATGGAAAAGTCATTGGCTATATAACTCCAAGGCTTTTGAGCAGAAGTAGCAGTTTGATGAACTTAGATAACACAGATAAAAGTCTGTATCAGGTTGAATCCTCAGATTTTCTAAAATCTCATCAAGCTGTTTTGACCAATGGTGAAAAGGCCAGTGCAGAGTGTTCACCCAGTAAGCTTTATTCTGTCGAAAGTGTGTTTGAAGAAAAAGACCGACTCATTGGCAAACAAAGAGAGTCCGTTCTCTCCTTCCAAGACAGACAACTTATTGACAAGATAAAAACATATTATGACAAGGCTGAACATCAGGATGCCTCTTTTAGCATAAAACGCAGAGAAAGCTTAACATACATTCCTGCTGGAGTAGTAAAAAACTCTATATTTAAGATGAACAGTCTTCCTAGATATAACAATCAGAGTTCTACAAGACAGAGAAGTGAAATGCGTTCCAGTAGTAGTGTCTGTGAGAGCAGGCAGCAGAAGACATCTGTAGATGAGTTCACTTTTGTACAAAAAGCGACCACGGACTGTTCAGTTCTACACACCCAACCTTCTAGTACATCTTCTGAGAGCAACGTTCAAGAGGTGCAACCTCCAACTTCTGATGAAGTTTTCACATGTTCAGCAGAAATGATTAAACTGTGGGAAGAAATTGAAAAAGAAAAAAGTAGAAGCCCAGACGACAGCTTTATAAGCCTTCCTGAAAAACCTAGAATATCCATAGAAAACCCAGTGGATCCTCATGAACCTCTCATAATACTTGAGGATTGTGATTTTGGTACTATTAATGAAAAATACCAGAATCATAAATTGGATAATTCATCTCCAGGTCAGCTAAGTCCATGCAATAATGTAAGCTTTGAGGATCAGGACTGTAAGACCCCTATCAATGACCATCCCACATTTATGCAGCTTGCCAGCTATATGGATGTAAACTTGTCAGACAACATGAAAAGCCGAGTCTATCAACTAGCCAGGCAATATAGCCAAAGGATTAAATGCAATAAACCGGCCCCATACAGACGTATCAGGGATTTAGAAGATGATATGCGGAGGGGCAATTTACCTTCAGTAAAGGAGGAAAAACATGAAGAAAAATGTAAGTATGGTGGGTTTGTGTCCATTTCGCAAGCACAATTTGTAATTTACATTCAATTAAACCTGTTGGTTTTACTCAGTATTTAGGTATACTGTATATTAAGTAGCTTATCAGACTGCCTGTGTGTCATTCCTGGCTCCAATCTAAGAATTCACTATATTTGTCTGTAACTAACTGGTGTAGTTACCTACCAGCAACAGGTTTGTCTAAATGGATAGTAAACCCTTGACAATCCAAACGTTAGGTGGACATAACAATAAAGAAGCCCATACAGCGTGACCACAAAATTTTGTAGAAGTTACAACAATAATAAAATTGTTAAAAAACAAGAGGAGATGATATACACACACAACAATAGACAGCGTCAGGTCCGCAAACAGTATTATAGAATTATAACGTATCTGGTCAAAATCTGACCCTGTCGGGGCAATGTAGAAAACAATTTGTGGACAAAATGAACAGATACAGAACCCAACAGCTACTGCAGATCCAACGCGTTTCACTCTCTGCTTCCTCAAGGGCGCATGATCTTCCCTCTGAGTAAACGATGAGGCATTGCTGATAAAATGAATGCCATATTAGGTAAACATAGGTGGTCCTACATTACTTTAGATGCCGTTAATTAGACTATAGCGGTCTGATCTGTGTATTATGTTATTATTGGTTGGCCTGTGGTTATATAATAGGAGGGGACGTTATTGTTCCCATGAGGAAGTCAACAGTGAAATGCGCTGGACCTGCATTATGCAGTCATTATCTATTCACTGACCAGTATACGTATTATTGCTTACCTTTATCAGTACATTGCCCTGACAGGAGGGAAAAGATTCATTAAAACATGTAATTTATATCTCTGCTTTTTCTCACTTCAGCTGTACAGGGGGAGGTGTTATCAATAGCATTCTCTGTATAAGTTTGTGTACAGAGATAGCTGTCAGTTACTGATAGCTGTACCTCTGACCAACTTCTGCAGCAAAAAAAAAAATCCTAACCAAATCATGCAAACTTTGGTGCAGGAATTCTGTGTATTTGCTAGAGATTTCACCTTATGCACTTCAAAGGCTTACACTTTTGGCATATATCTGCAAACATATATTGACATATTGCATACTGCGTGGACATTTCCCGCATTGTGTAGATAAGGTTTTATAAATCTCCTACTACAAATGCTGCAGATTTTCTGTGTTGTTAGCCCATACTCTGAGGGTACCTTCACACGTGGCACACTTTGTTGCAGATTTCTGCAACTGAAATTCGTTTCCATTAGGCTACATTCACACGACGGTTGTTTTTGCGGCTCAGATCCAGACCCATTCATTTCTATGGGGCTGCAAAAGATGCGGACAGCACACCGTGTGCTGTCTGCATCCGTTGCTCCGTGCCGCGGCCCCACAAAAAAAAATAAAAAAATTAGAACATGTCCTATTCTTGTCCGCAATTGCAGACAAGAATAGGCATTGCTATGATAGCCGCAGCATGTGCGGTCCTCAAATTGCGGAACACACATGGGCCGGTATCAATGTCTTGCAGATCCGCAAAACACAACAGTCGTGTGAATGTAGCCTTATCTGAATGTTTATGGCTAGGTGGCAAGCACATAGATTTCTGCAAGCCTTATTTAGGTGAAAGGAGCTCATTATTGGTCTGAGAAATTTTCGGCAACAAAATCTGCTGCAAGGGACGGCATCCTTAGTTGTGCCATGCCATCTAACAGCCTGTTTGCCACATTGATATTGTTAGAGTAGGCAGGCTGTCCAGCGGTATTTGTGTGACCGCTCCTCAGCATATTTGCCAGGTTGTGGCTGGATTTCCAACAGCCCCCATTATAGTGACATTTTACTCCACAATTTTGATTGGAAATGTTCCCTTAAACTAAGGCAATCCGTAGTTGATGAACTAGAGAAAAGTGTCTTAGCCACCCATGAAATTTATCATCCAACCAATGTGAAAAATTTGGTGCAAGTCTAGGCAGTCTGTTTAGGTTTACACAGTCTAAAAGATGAGTAAATCTGTATCAAGCTGGGTATTATTTAGACATCTGTACAATTTTAGTTGGAGATGTTACTTCATTGAGTGTTCCCATTTAGTGACTGAATTCTAGACACCACTTTGAAAAATGTTGTTTTTAAAGTAATTTCTTTAAATCCTTGTTTTTATTTTAGGTAAACTGAAGACTGACTCTTCTTTTCCTGTGTATAATCACACTATTTCAGAAGAACACAGCCCCACAACTCCAACACCCACCTCACAATGTGAGAAATCTCCTAAGCGACTGTCCTTCAATTCTGCCGATATTCCAGATGTATCTTCCCCAATAAAGTTTGATTGTAGAAGCCCCTTGAGTCCAGTCAAAACCGAAAAATTTGACTGGCCAGATGTGAGAGAACTGAGATCTAGGTATGCAAGTACAGCTAGGTCTACCAAAAAGCTTCCAGTTAACAGAAGCCAGTCTGTTCCAGATAAAATGACGGATCACAATGTGGAAAATATGCCAGAAGCTCAAGACAAAGAGTGTATGAGCCATTCATACAAAAAGAACATAAAACATTCAGAGAGTATGAATGGTGTGTCAGAGGGAAAAAATCTCTTTGATAAAATATACATTCAAAGACCAAACGTGAGTACCGAAGCACTGCACAATGGGAACACCGGCCAAACCAAAGATGACTGTTACTATATCAGTGCAGAAGCAACACTAGAAAATAATAAAAAAGTAATAATAATGGAAAAGATCCCTGCTGCTTGTGATGTCGATGACACTTATGTACACATCCGATCCCCTACCACCAGAGAAAAGATTTCCATTAAAGCTGTGATAGAACGATGCAAAGCCTATCAGGATTCTGAAGAATATAAAACGAGGGAAGATCTCGTCAACTCAGACGCTTCCGCAGTAATTACACAGGACCAATCAAAACCAAAAGTCTTAACCACTAGTGATATTGCTCAACAAAACAGAGTCAAAAACTTACGGGAGAAATTCCAGACCTTGAATTCAAACGTCAGCAAACACCCTGAAATGATTTAGAGTTTGATAAGCTGCAGAATTTCTGTACATAGATTAAGGATGAGATGGACAAGGTATCTTAATGTGTTTCTTTATGATTTACTACAGAAGTATACTGCAAAATTATTATTTATTGAAGGACTCACACATTTTAATGATAGAACGAGCATCTTTGTATATAGTGTATTTTAATTCAATTTATTATTCTATACTCTTTGTGTATATTATTGTCATTATTTACATTAAATATTATATACAGTGTATCAAGAGTAGTAAATAACCTGTTGAAATCTGACTACTGCCTAGCACGTTAACAGAAAATGTCTTATGGCATATATTTATAAATGTTATATGAAGAAACACTTGACAAGGGTCCAGGGGTACATAATAGCGTAAAAGCTATATAACTGTGTAGATAAAGATGAATCAAAGCACAATAGAAATCTTAATGGAAAATGAACGGTAATCGGGAGTGGACCACCAATGAGGCCAAGTGTGGCGATCGCCTCAGGCAGCACCAGGTAGGGGCAAGAGGGGTGCAGCCGAAGGGCCATGGGCTGAAGGGAAGGATTAGGTTAAGAAATTTGCATTGAGAAGGGGGGGACGCCATTTATTACCCCTGATGGTAATCTGTGATTTCTTTTGGCGAATTCTAACCTCTCCAAACAGAGGACTATTGTGTAAGTTGCAATTCCACTGTGTCAAATCTTGACCCCACATCAGCCATTACGGTACGGTTATTTGGCACAACCCTCCTATATTAGCTAGTGTAGCCTTATGCTATTTGTTCAGTAAAGAAGCGGTTAGAAGCACCTCGCACAACAAGCTATATACTATTCAATATATTCATTTTCTTACTGAAACCTGCCAAATTTCATTCTACTAGAGTTTATTTCCTTTTGTGTAGTGCTTGTAGAACCAAGCCTAAACCAACTATATCCTTGGACTTGTATGCCTGTCATTGAGTGCAGCAGCAATCTGGATACTGGTACAGTTGGCGAGACTGGGCTACAGTTTGCGAGTCCTTCCATTATTCTAAGGTTGACCCTGGTAACAATTGCAAGATGACTGTTCTCTCACAATTTATGCCAACTGTATCCAGCATGCTCCCTAAACCTTCTTATACTGCTACCACTTTATAACGTAGAGCAACCTTGGCCTGTAAATGATAATTTTAATGCACACAATGCTTGAACCTCTCAAGCAAAGGAGCAGGTGATGTTTCATAGGAAAAGGCTTGCTCTATGTGAGAAACAACACTTTCCAAGAAGGTATGGAGAGGTTCCTCTTGATAGCGTAGCTGCTCAGCAGAGATGGCTGAAGATCACGGCATAAATAAACCATGCTGCCCTTTTATTACTCTAAGGTGGGTACCAGCGTGGAGAATGAAGAGCTAGACAGACCTGGGTTGTGCTAAAGATTATGCTGATTGTGGAATTTGTGTTATCATCGTTTCTGGCTTTTAGGGTGCTCAAACTACTAGTGGCAGGACTAAAGGGTGTATTAGGGCTGTTTCACATGAGCGTATCCCTTGCGGTAATCACGCCCTGTGTGAGAGAGGGATTGTGCGGTTGGGACTGCAGAAGCGCACGGCATTCTCATGATTAATAATGCAGTCTGCCTCTGCCTGACCTTTCTGTAATGGAATCACACTGACAGCTTTATGTCAGTATGATTCCATTACCGAAAGGTTACACAGCATTATTAATCATGATAATGCCATGCACTTTTATAGTCCAGACCGCTCACTCTCTCACACGGAGTGTGATTTTTCACAAGGAACACGAGCGTGTGAAAGAGCCATTAGACTGGCAGATGATCGCTAACAAGCATTCCTATGAATGCTCATTAGCGATCATCTGGCAGTCTAATACTGCCTCCCATTGAACGAGCAAATGCTCATTCTTCAAACAATTGTGATTTTTAAGTATGCCTCAAAATCACAATGGTGCCAGCGGCAGATCGCGCTGTGTAATAGCGATGTACCACCGGGACACCTCTGTCCTGCATGGGGACGAGAGACGGCATAGTGATTGCTCTTCCCCATTCCATGGAGGACATTGTGATATGCTCTGCTACCTGACGATTGCCGGGAGGGAACTCTACCCTCCGACAATAATCTGTTGCATCGGGGTGTCTAATACACCCTTAAGGGGGTATCAGCATGGACAGTCAGGGCAGCATCTGTCGTCCTGCGCATGGTGCCATGCAGACACACATGGGAGCCACTGCTTTGCATTCATTCACATCATCACTGAAACATAGCCAGTGGCCAGAACAAATATCCCACCTTGCCTTTCTTTTTGGTATGGGTACTGGTAGCATTGCTGCTAGGCAGTAAAATTATTATTGTATGTGTATAGCTTATACAGTATCTATATACGTTACTGCCGCACACTGAGTTTATGGGTATCCACTTGGAAAGATTTCATGTAGAATAATGCATCTGGACAATAATCTGTATACATATGTCCTAGGGCAGTGATGGCTAACATCTGGCACTCCAGCTGTGGTGAAACTACCACTCCCAGCATACTCCATTAATCTCTATGGCGTTCTGAAAACAGCTAAGCAAGTGTGCATCTTGGGAGTTGGTTTTAGCACAGCTGGAGTACCTTCACAGTCCTAGGGTTAGTACTAGGGATGAGCAAATTGAATTCCACAAAGCAGACTTCGATCTGAAATTTCGGGGTAATTCGATTTACTGTGAATCTGACTTTCCTCATGCTTCACGGTCGCAAAGCGATTTAACCTGAAATAGCGTTAAAAAAAAAAATTGCCTCATCCATTTGCTCGCGATGTGCCGCCTGCTGCCATCTTGCTTGAAGATCTTGGCCAAAAACCCGATACGTCACCACGGGCCACGCAAGATTTTGCGGCAGACCTTCAAGCAAGATAGCGGCAGACGGCCCGTCGTGAGCAAATAGATCAGGTAAGTTTTTTTTATTTTCTATTTAATTTTATGCATTTTTATGTATATCAGATGCCGCGATCATGTATGAATGCTGCATCTGAGGGGCACAATGAGGGGCGAGCGGCGCCTCTGTCATTGCACCCACTACTTACAAAGAAATATGCTTGTGACAAAGTAATTCGGCATGAAGCTGATTTTTTTTGTAAAATTTGGTGAAGTAGCCAAATCAAATTTTACAAAACTTTTGCTCATCTCTAGTTAGTACTACTGGGAGAATCACTATTGGAGAAAGATCTGGGTGTACTTGTATATTATAAAATGGCATGTGATGTCAGCTGCTTCATAGACTACTTTTGTGTATTGAGAGGCATTGCCATGGACTCTTCAACCAGGAGATGTTTTTACATGTTTTCAAAATGCACACAATAAAATAATCTTGTCTGTACCCAACCTACGAGTTTTTTTTTTTTCTCCCTTTGTCTGGATTGATCAGCACGGGCAAACTAAAATTTCAGATCCCCTCTTTTTCCTTTCATTTACATTCTTTCCCCTGGTTAAACTTGCAGGCGTGTTTATTTTTTCAGCTATATGATGTAAGTATAGAAATGAGAAAAGAACCACAGGAGAAGCGGCAATCCTTTCTTCCTCTTGGATGCCACCAGCCATTCTTACAAGATGTTCTGCCTCTTTAACAGTATTCTGTGAATCATCCACTTGAGCTCAGTACCCTCTCAGCTGATCAGTTTTTTTGCATTTCAGTATTATCCACCTTATATCCACCGCTCGTCTTTACAGTCAAACGGGCCAACGGACATTCTGGAAACATCCAGCTGTTCTCTGCCAGGAGTTACATCACGATTCGACGATAATGCAAAACTCTACTCTTGACAACTAAAATAACATAGTCATGGAAAAGCTGTGTAAAAGTGTTTGGGTTTATTTTACCATTTAATTTCCACAGATAAATTGCACTTGTTCAGCCATTTCGGCCAGTATCTCTGTAGGCAAGAGTTTATTTACACTGCAGCGTCCATTCCAACTGGAAAGCTTGCATTGTAGGTTGTATATGCCAGAGTTACCCATATTATTCCCATTCATTCAACTCAAGCTTTTAGCGTGTGCTTTTGGCATGCTTCAAGCCAGTATCCTTTTTTTTTCAACTGTAGTCTACTATCCTATTTCATACAAAAGTATCCAGTCAAAAAAACATAACATTTCTGGAAATGTTCCATTTGCAGCTCTTGATTTTACATGGATGGCTTTCCACATTTTGCTAGCTGCCAGACCTGATTGTGTTTGTCGTGTTACATGAACTTTGTGATCCATAACCTGTTTGGAAACTCACTTAGAAAAAAGACCCTCAATGGCCCAGAATATATTAAACATATCATTAATCAAATAGCCAAAGGCTATACAATTCTGTTTATGGCCTCATTTTATCTGTTATAAAATATAACTTTTATTTTCTCCCATTAAAAGAAAATGAACAATGTAAATAAATGTGAGGTGCTTTATCAAATAAATTGTGCTTTATTTAAAACTTGGAAAGGCGTTGGTGTGTTTATTTAGATTTTATTATCTCATTTATTCCACCATAGTATTGGCTGGCAAGGGGCACTAATGGTTCTTATTAGGAGAGGGGTATTAATCATTGTATTGTATCAATTCTATAAGGTATTATTCACTCTTTACAACCTGTTACTATATATATATATATATATATATATATATATATATATGTCCCTCTTTGTTTATTAGGGATAATCCTTATCATGGATTATAAGGTGTTATTATATTCACACCTCTATCTAAATTATTAGTAACATTCAGACCCTCTCTCCACTTATCCCTGATTATCAGAGGGGAAGGGAAATTGCTGTATTATTTAGATGTGAATAATGTTTCTCTTTGGCACACTATTCTTTACTCTTCTTTATTTATATTTCCCTCCTTCCAGGATACAATTACCTAAATGCCCTCATCTACCTTCTATGAGTTGATATTTTGTTCTATCAAAGTGCTGGGAACGTCTGCAGTACTTCCCCTATCTAGCTACTTGGTCACCAACGCCAATCATGCTAAAAACAACCTGTCTAGAGCTCCCCCGACATGTTTCGCCATATACATAGCGTCCTCAGGGGTATCGGAGCATCTAAACCGAGTGCTCCGTAACAATAGCTATTTAAGGGGAGGGGAAACCCTCCTTCTTATCCGTCCTCTAATCGGAGCGTACGGTGGCTGATAGACAGTTCTAAGAAGCCCCTTCGTATTGGTTATCCATAACGCTTTACCTGTATAGGTGATTTGCCAAGCTGACGTTGGAGTCAGGCTTCCGGTCCAGCATCAGACTATATTATACGCTATACGTTCGCAAGATGCGAACGGCATCACTAGGACTGCGCATGTCTAGGGTGATAGGTTTAAAATCACCCTGGATCACTGCGCACGTCTAAGGTGATAGTCTTTAAATCACCTTCTGCTTGCTATACCATAGATTTTAATTTATCTTCTATATATTATGCCTATCATTCTTGGCAATTATGTCATTTGCCCTTATGAAGTGTACTGTTTAAATACATATATTCATTTATATTTAATATAATGATATTTGTTTTAGATGTATTCAAGGGGCAATATTTAATGTTTCAGTGTATGTGTGTGTGTGTATATATATATATGCTTTTTTATTTTACTAACAATTTACATATAGTACAATATTCACTCAATTGTCAGGATATTATGGTATTTCTTAAGCGTAATAACAAATAGGGTTCTCATCAAATATATTTAATCCTTGGGGGTTTTTCAAGGATGCTGTCCAACCACAATTTTTTATCTACACCATTATTTTATTTAATTATTATTGTTTTTCAAATTATTTACTAAATAAATCCACTTCCTCTCCTCTAAACTGTCAACCGTATATATCAAATGCTGAGAAGGAAAAGCCTTCATTCAGACCCATTGGGCTCATTGTGTTGAGCCTATAAATCCATTTAGCCTCCATTTTTAATTTCTTATCAAGGTTCCCTCCTCTTGGACCTAAGAAGCCTCTTTCTATCCCCCAAAATTTAAGGAGATTTACATCATTATTATGGTAGTATCTCAAATGTCCTGCTATTGAAGTATCTTTTTTTGTCTCTATTGTACTTAAATGTCCTGATATCCGTCGTCTTAATTCCTGTATGGTTTTTCCCACATACAATTTTGGGCAGGTACATTTAGCAATGTAAACTACTCCTTTTGTTTTACAAGTTATTAGATCTCTTATTTCATAAAATTTTTCCATCAACAGGATTAGTAAAGGATTTGGTTCTTACTATAAATTTACAAAAGGAGCAGTCTCCACATGGTGCTGATCGTTTATAGGAAAGGCCATGACTAGGTTTTTGTGATATCGAATCTTGGTGGTGACTATGGACTAGGAGGTCTCTCAAATTTGGGCCTCTTCGATACGTAATGCTAGGATGGGGAATTAAAACTAACTTGAGGTCTTTATCAGATTGTAATATATTCCAATATTTTTTTTAAATATTGCAAATCTCTTTAGTATACCCATCATATGTTCCTCTTTCCGTTTTCTTGGGGAGCGTTTTTAATAAATTATCCAGATTTGTTGTCCTTGCCCTATTAAAGGCTCTTCTCAGAGGATGCATAGGGTAACCTCGGTTTTTAAACCTATTCAGGAGATTTTCACTTTCCGTACGGAATGTATTTTCTTCTGAACAATTTCGGCGAGCTCGAAGATATTGTCCAGTTGTTATACAATATTGGTATATAATTTTTTAATTTTTAAATCCAAGAAACAAATCTTTTTGCTGAATTTCGTAAGTATACTTCAATCCAATTGTATTTTGGTTCAAGATATTAACAAACTCCAAAAAATGAGATGAAGTGCCTTCCCACAGGACGAGAATGTCGTCTATATACCTGCCCCAGAAATTGATATGGCAGGTATAAGACGACATTTCGTCCGTGAACACCACGTGACTCTCCCACCACCTAAGAAATAAATTTGCATAAGTGGGTGCACAAGCCGTCCCCATAGCGGTTCCACGAATTTGTTTCTAGAACCGATCCTGGAACATAAAATAATTGTGATCTAAAATGAACTCAAGAAGTGCCAGAACAAAAAAATTGTTTTTTGAAGACTCAACACCTAAACTAACCAGCAGTGTATCTTGTGATAGTCATATCATTGATCTTAAGCAATAAATCCTTTGTATCCTTTACATATGAAGGTAAAGACGTAACAAAATTCCTCAAAACTTGGTCTACATAGATACTCATTCCTTGGGTAAGACAATCATTTCCGGATATAGGTCTTCCTGGTATAGGGATCTTGTTTTTGTGCACCTTTGGGAGAGCATAGAATGTTGGTATTGTAGGACTTTTATTAAGTAAATATTGTAATTCATCACGATTTATCAAATTTTCTATCTTTGCTTTGGTCAATAATTGTTCTAATTCTTGTAATTACCTTTCAGTAGGGTTGGTAGGGAGTATTTGGTATGTGTGTCATCTAACAAAGTTAGAACCATATAACAATGAATAACACTGAATAACAATATTGCCGCCTTTGTCACTTGGTTTTATTACCACTGCATCATTTTTGCTAAGAGCCACCAGGGCTGCATTTTCTTGTTGTGTCAAGTTCAATTGAATCCGATCTTTACGTAATTTGAGTTTCTGTATATCCTGAGTGACTAAGGTGAGAAATGTATCAATTTCTTTATACTGTGAAAATGGAAGTGTTAATTTGGATTTTGGCTTTAAAGTAGTAAATGGCGTTTCCAAAGTAGTTATCTCTCCCTCATTTTCCCTAATTAAACTCTCCAACAAGTCTGGAACATCTATTCTTATGTCTGTATGTTGTGACATTCCTTTATTATTTGCACTAGAAGTTATGAATGAATTGCTATTTGTCTTCAGTAAGGGAACAGAGGGGAGGTAATAAGTTGGGGGGGGTGTATCTGCACTGTCTGAACATGGCAGCACTGATTGGATAGAGTCAGTCTGCAGGTACACTCCCCCAACTTGTTACCTCCCCTCTGTTCCTTTACTGAAGGCAAATAGCAATTCATTCATAACTTCTGGTGCAAATAATAAAGGAATGGCACAACATAGAGCCATAAGAATAGATGTTCCAGAATTGTTATTACATGGGGAATGCATGAAGCTATTAAAACAGGCATGTCATGAGTGGTGAAGGGTCCTCTTTAAGTTTGAGTTCCAGATCTGGATATTCTGGATGCTGACTGAAGCTTTGTATTTCTCTTATTTCTTTTTCCAACTGTTCATCTAATTTATTAAAGATTATTTTTTCAGTGTCACGTACGCAACGCCGCGTCCCGCGACCAGTGATGGATCTGCCAGGGGCCAGACTACCTTCAAGCTCTCCCTCTGTGCACACCACACACTCAGGCCACAAAGTGAGTGTAGATCGCCCCAAACACACACAGACCCAACACCCCAAACACCCGCCGCCACCACCAACTTTGACATAAGCCGGAAACGTTGCACCATTCACGTATTCGTTCCGCGCACAGGCAATCACACAGTCACACATTCAGGCTATGGATTCTTTAGAGCAACAAGGCGGACTTATAAAGGGAATACTTTATACACAAAGTAGTGCAGAGCTTACAAAAATAGATGTAAAATGAGACAAAATACAAATAATGTAACAAACAGCAAGAGTAAAATAAATGGGAGAAAAACAGTAATAGAAACTTACTGCCCCGGGAGAAGGGGAGGAAATGGTTAATCGTCAGCTCGGCTGTGACTCCCACACGATGTAACAACCAAAATCTGTCCATCCAACAATTTTATAGAACTAGGATTGGTTTCCAATTTCTGGTCGGCCCAGTCATTGAGTAACCAAATCCCAGTTCTTCCATTGGGGGGCAATTAATGAGGGGGTGGAGGGCACTGAATATTAAATCTCTTTGTTTTACAGTTTTTAAATCTCCCTCCAAAATGGGTCCCGTTCCCCCAGTATCTGGTCTAGCAGGGGGGAGCAGATGTTTCTTTGAAGCTAGTACCAGGCAGCCAGAGGTGTGAGATACGACGGGAGGATGAGGAGAAATGTCCAGTTGTTCATCTTGTATGTAGCTGACAGGCTCCACCATGCTGGGGTAGGCCATAGGCTTCAAAGAGGTCAGCCATTTGGTTAATGACCCTTCTATCCAGCAGAAACCACACCTTATATAACAGAGACACAATATAATATAATAACTACAAGAGGTATGCACCCCCACATCATATTCATCACAGCCCCCCCTTTTATGATGTGCCATGGGAACTGACTACAGGTCGGTTCCCAAGCACATCTCCCTGACATCTCTGTGGCCTGCCCACCCATCTGCTGGTCAAGCTCCTGATTTGAACTTGGGAGAGTCACTACTTCCGTTCTTGGCTTTATTTCTGGTTCTGCACACAGGGTCTGATAGATCTCCATCACTTTTGGAACTAAAGCTGTGGTGACAGAGTTACAGAGGGTAATGTGGGCAACATCAGATGACCCACATAGTCCAAATAGATTAGCTGAACGTTTTTCATACAGTAATCCAGCTGCGTATTAAGAAAAGGTCCGACTGTTTCAGTTGGTCCCCTGGTTTCCTCACCATCCTGACCAGAAGCTTTATCTGTCAGATGAAGGTCATCATCTCCAATGGTTGGCTCCTTGGTTAAATCCTGGTAGGCCTTAGAAACTAGCTCATTAGTATCATTTAGGTTTGGAAGTCCAGGGTATGGGGGCTGTAAATCTGTAGTCGGTACTCGTTCCACAATGGCTGCTGGACAAATTGAAGGTTCCTCACTGAGTAGCTCCTCCTTGCTAGGCTCCATGCCCTGCTCCTCTACAAGGAGATTGTCATTTTCCACATTACAGTCTTCCATTTTGTCTTCTGATTTGTCAATAACTTCCTTGGAAATAATGTCCATACCCTCATCTCTTGGTACTTGGACAAAGAAACCCTCTACAGAATATATTTCTTTTTCCGCATCATCAGAAAAATCTTCTGCTCCGACATAAAGAGGCCCTTGGATAAGATTACTGCCTGCAATGTCACTATCAGCTTTATCAATGGGATCCTCTGCAATAAGGTCCATACCTCGGTGCCTGGTTTCTTGGGCAACAGAGTCTTTGACAGGACTTTCAGCTTGTAAGTCATATGACTCTTTTATAATTCGGTCGCTTCTCACCTTGTGGGGAAGGTTTGACAAGGTTTGTCTCTCTGGAACTTCAGGTTCACTGATAAGATTCTTTAGAAACAGTCCATCTAGACTCGGTGTGTCCTCCTTAGTTAGAGTGGACACATACTGGGACACCATCCGCCCTAAGTCAGTTCCCAGCAATACGTCAGTAGGGATGGCATTGGTCACTCCCACGGTCCAAACTCCATGACCTGCACCCCAATCCAGAAATACTTGTGCCATGGGGATTGCAAGGTTCACCCCACCGACTCCCTTCACAGCCAGGGTTGCTCCAGGAACTATATTTTCGGGGTTCACTAGTTTCGGATGCACAAGGGTGACTTCTGCTCCAGTATCTCGTAGACCGATAGTGACCTGGTTGCCAACGGTGACGGATTGTAGGTGATCGGCATTCCTGCCCTCTGTTCTTGTGACAAATAGGACGGTCGAAGATGATCCAGTAAGTTCCATTGAGATAGTGGGTTTCCTATTCTGAGGGCAATTATGGCTTAAATGTCCCATTTGGTTGCAGGTAAAACATCTGTGGGGATCCATAAAAATAGGCCTGGTCCCCGGGGCCCCAGATATAGAAGTAGGGTGCCCTGGGTATTGGCTGGGGGAGGGAGTGGGGGCTCCCACTGGCTTACCTCCCTTCCAGCTGGTCACAGATGGCTTCCGGGGGTCATGCATCCTGTTGGCCATATAAGAGTCCGCAATTTGTGCTGCCTGGTCTGCCGTGTTAGGCTCTCTGTCACAGATAAACTGCTTCACATCTACAGGGCAGATATGGAGAAATTGATCCTTGATCATGAGGTCCTCCAACTGATCAAAGGTGGAAATAGATAGTTCTCTCGTCCATTGCCGAATGGTCGTCCTCAAGCGGCTCACAACATCCGCATAGCTGTCGGTAGGAGTCCTTTGTATTCCTCTGAACCTTTTACGGTAGACCTCTGGGGTGAGATTGTACTTTTTGATCAGCGCCTCTTTTATGGCATCATAGTCCCCATCTTGCTCTTCAGGAAGAGCCAAAAATGCATCCAGAGCTTTGCCTTTCAACCCTGGTGTCAGATACTGTGCCCATTGCTCACGGGGCAGTTGGTACTGCCTGCACGTTTTCTCAAAACTCCGCAGAAAAATGTCCAAATCACCATCCTCTTCCAACGTAGGAAAGTTCTCCACCCGAGGTCTCCTTACGTGTAAATCCTGAGATGGAGCTTGTGGAGAATGGCTGCTCTGTTGAATTCTTGCCATTTCAAGCTGAAAAGTCCGTTCCCGCTCTGCAGCCTCATGGTCTCTCTGAGCTTTGCGTTCTGCAGCCTCCCTCTCAGCTTTGCGTTTGGCCGCCTGTTGATGTTGCGTAATAATCTGCAGGCGCATGTTAGGGTCACATCCACCCATCTGTTGTAAAATCCACTGAAGAGCTAAGTCCACACCCTCCGGAGGATTGGTGTTCTGGGTGTCCTCAGGAGAAACAGTTATCGCAGGGCCGTCACTTGCTTGGCTCTCCTGAGCCATACGGTGACTTTGCCCGGGTTCCCCCTGGTGCAGCTCCTGGTCTTGCCCCATAAATTCAAAAATCATCCTGGTCCTGTTTTTGCCTGTGGCATCGATGCCTCTCTGTTGGCAGAGTTGGACCAGAGCCTCTTTGCTCTGCTTTTCATAACAGGTCGCCATCTCAGAAGGCAGGCTTCACCAAAAATAAAAATAGGAAAGAAAAACTGGGCAGGGAAACTGTTTGTACGTATATGTCTCACAGTAAGCACTGAGTCCGTCCTTGTAGGACTGCTGTAGATCCTCGCAAGGTTCCAGCCAGTCCTTTAGTGCAGGGAATAATCACGTAAACCAAGCACTAATGCTCTAATATAATAAAAACATCCCACCGCTTGCCACCAATTTGTCACGTACGCACCGCCGCGTCCCGCGACCAGTGATGGATCTGCCAGGGGCCAGACTACCTTCAAGCTCTCCCTCTTTGCACACCACACACTCAGGCCACAAAGTGAGTGTAGATCGCCCCAAACACACACAGACCCAACACCCCAAACACCCGCCGCCACCACCAACTTTGACATAAGCCGGAAACGTTGCACCATTCACGTATTCGTTCCGCGCACAGGCAATCACACAGTCACACATTCAGGCTATGGATTCTTTAGAGCAACAAGGCGGACTTATAAAGGGAATACTTTATACACAAAGTAGTGCAGAGCTTACAAAAATAGATGTAAAATGAGACAAAATACAAATAACGTAACAAACAGCAAGAGTAAAATAAATGGGAGAAAAACAGTAATAGAAACTTACTGCCCCGGGAGAAGGGGAGGAAATGGTTAATCGTCAGCTTGGCTGTGACTCCCACACGATGTAACAACCAAAATCTGTCCATCCAACAATTTTATAGAACTAGGATTGGTTTCCAATTTCCGGTCGGCCCAGTCATTGAGTAACCAAATCCCAGTTCTTCCATTGGGGGGCAATTAATGAGGGGGTGGAGGGCACTGAATATTAAATCTCTTTGTTTTACAGTTTTTAAATCTCCCTCCAAAATGGGTCCCGTTCCCCCAGTATCTGGTCTAGCAGGGGGGAGCAGATGTTTCTTTGAAGCTAGTACCAGGCAGCCAGAGGTGTGAGATACAACGGGAGGATGAGGAGAAATGTCCAGTTGTTCATCTTGTATGTAGCTGACAGGCTCCACCATGCTGGGGTAGGCCATAGGCTTCAAAGAGGTCAGCCATTTGGTTAATGACCCTTCTATCCAGCAGAAACCACACCTTATATAACAGAGACACAATATATATAATATAATAACTACAAGAAGTATGCACCCCCACATCATATTCATCACACATAGTCTAGAAGATATTTGAGTAGCCACAGAGAGCAGTCTGTTAAACATTCCCAACCTTTTGTAAATTCAGTATCCTCAAGATGTATATTAGGTCTCAAAGGTATTCTCAAGCCTCTATATACCAAGCCTTGTTGTAAGTATGTGTCAAGGCTTGCTACTTCCCATCAAGATCGTAAATGTTGATTATAAGTTCTATTGATATTTTTAAACGCTGCTTTTATATCAATTTGGTTAAGAGGCAAATTCACATTTGAGAATACCTGAGTGGCTTCTTTAGTAAGATTGTCCAAGTTGGGTTTATGTTTCAAAAAACCTGCCATTCCTTGATTTTATTAAATTATTTCATTCTCATACTTTTCATAAAGGTTTTTTTTTTATTGAGGAAGTGGAGACTTAATTTGGGTCAAGATATTATATTTGGAGGGATAACTGCCTAATTGGAAACTCACTTAGAAAAAAGACCCTCAATGGCCCAGAATTAGAGATGAGTGAACGTGCTCGTAACAAGCACTGTACCGCTCGGCTCGCATGGGCGCAGGCAGCCGCTTCCATCGGGTGAGGAAGACGGAAGCGGCTGCCTGCGCCCATGCGAGCGCAGGGGAGCCAAGCGGTACAGTGCTCATTACGAGCACGTTCGCTCATCTCTACCCAGAATATATTAAACATATCATTAATCAAATAGCCGAAGGCTATACAATTCAGTTTATGGCCTCATTTTATCCGTTATAAAATATAACTTTTATTTTCTCCCATTAAAAGAAAATGAACAATGTAAATACATGTGAGGTGCTTTATCAAATAAATTGTGCTCTAATTAAAACTTGGAAAGGCGTTGGTGTGTTTATTTAGATTTTATTATCTCATTTATTCCACCATAGTATTGGCTGGCAAGGTACACTAATGGTTCTTATTAGGAGAGGGGTATTAATCATTGTATTGTATCAATTCTATAAGGTATTATTCACTCTTTACAACCAGTTACACTATATATATATATATATATATATATATATATATGTCCCTCTTTGTTTATTAGGGATAATCTTTATCATGGATTATAAGGTGTTATTATATCTATCTAAATTATTATTATTATATTATATTATTATATTATTATTATTATTATATTATTATAAATTACCTCTATCTAAATTATTAGTAACATTCAGACCCTCTCTTCACTTATCCCTGATTATCAGAGGGGAAGGGAAATTGCTGTATTATTTAGATGTGAATAATGTTTCTCTTTGGCACACTATTCTTTACTCTTCTTTATTTATATTTCCCTCCTTCCAGGATACAATTACCTAAATGCCCTCATCTACCTTCTATGAGTTGATATTTTGTGCTATCAAAGTGCTGGGGACGTCTGCAGCTACAACCTGTTTCAAACATCAGAGACATTCGGCTAATGACCACAACCGGCAATAATGCAGATTGCGGTTATTAAAGCCTTTAGATGCTGTGATCAAGTGTGATCATGGCATCTCAAAAACCCAGAAGCGCACACTTAAGGGCTTCTTACCGGCAACCTCTGCAGTCAATGAGGATGCCGGTAATTGAATTCAATACATTGAGTCTCTCTGAATAAACTCATGGTACTGGAACTGCAGGTGGCAGGCCAACTAAGAAATGAGCAATTCTACTCTCATTATGAAACATGATGGTACACAATTAAAAAAAAAAAATAACAATAGCAATTCTCAACAGTCAGGTATGTCTTATTTTTAATATCCTTAATCAGTGCCTGTAACTGAATATCTAAATACCTCTCCTCTTTTATTACTTGTCTGACCTAATAATTTTCTTTGGGTAAAATTATATATATATATTTCTTTATTTCTTTATTTTATTTATTTATAGTTTTATACTGTTATATATATTTATTTTATTTATTTATAGTTTTATACTGTTATATATATTTATTTTATTTATTTATAGTTTTATACTGTCCTAATACACATTCCTGATCTTTAAAGTAAAACATGAAGACTGCTTCTGCAATACTCCTTACATGCTACAGTAATGGCGATAACTGTTATCTGTTTAGAGGAATCGAATATATTTCAAATAGAAAACACTTTGATCAGTCAGAAAAGACATTTTTGTTTGCTGTCTCCATATGTTGTTTTGAATGGGGCATGGCTTGGAGCACTGCATTCCCAGACTCTATACGTTCCTGCCTAGGGCACGTGTTTTATATCATCCTGTTGGGATAAATCCTCTACTGTTTCTTCTCTCGCACCATAATTTGAAATAAATCACTGAATGCTGTGGAGAAGCTCAAGGAATTGCTCAGGAAGATGGCACTTCAACATACACAGCGAGGCCTTCGCTTCCTGCTGAGTCACTCCTGCACAACAACAGTGCTGTGGAGTCCAGCGAGACCCTGAACTAACAGTTAACCCATGGTGTCTGACAGAATGTATGGAGCGGACTGCTGTGCTTTAGCATCCTGCTGCAATGACTTCTACACCGGTCATTTAGATGGCTCAGATTCTGTGTTCAGTAGCGATCATGATATCTATGAGGTTAGGCAGAGAGATGCGGCTCCATCTGCCTTGTAATCAGAGAATTAAGTAATGTCATAGCCATATACTGACCTATACTGTATAGCCTATACTGACAGGGAGCGTTCCACAGGATTGGCGCATAGCAAATGTGGTGCCAATATTCAAAAAGGGTCCAAAAACAGTGCCCAGAAACTATAGGCCGGTAAGTTTAACATGTGTCGTGGGTAAACTGTTTGAAGGTTTTCTAAGAGATGCTACCTTGGAGTACCTCATTGAATATAAGCAAATAACTCCATATCAGCATGGCTTCAGGAGGGATCGGTCATGTCAAACCAATTTAGGCTACTTACACACTAGCGTTTTTAAATTCCGGTATTGAATTCCGTCATAGGGGCTCAATACCGGAAAAAAACGCTTCCGTTTTGTCCCCATTCATTGTCAATGGGGACAAAACTGAACTGAAGACAACGGTTTTCTCTCTGGTCCAGGCATCCGCACCAAGACGGATCCGGAATGACCCCCAATGCAAGTCAATGGGGACGGATCTGTTTGGTGTGACCACAATGGTAAACGGATCCGCCCTCCATTGACTTTCAATGGAATTCAGGACGGATCCATCACCACATACAGACAGACATACGCATACACACAAACACATACATACTTACATACTCCAGGAAGGCCGCACGTCTTCACGCCCAGGAGGCGCGCCGCTATGACGATTCCCTACAGCGCCCAGTAGAGGGCGCTGTGGGGAATCGTCATAGCTGTGCGCCTCCTGGGCGTGAAGACGTGCGGCCTGCCTGGAGTATGTAAGTACGTATGTGTGTGTGTGTGTGTATGTATGTCTGTATATGGTACTGTGTGACATGTGTGGGGCCGGAACGCGGTTCCAGCCCCACACATGTCCCTGCGGCAGTCCGGATCCGGCGGCACCATTCACCTGCCGGATCCGGACTGCCGCTAGTGTGAAAGTAGCCTTAATCAGTTTCTATGAGGATGTAAGTTCTAGACTTGACTGCGGCAAATCAATGGATGTCGTATATCTGGACTTCTCCAAAGCATTTGACATTGTACCGCATAAAAGGTTAGTAAATAAAATGAGAATGCTTGGCCTGGGAGAAAATGTCTGTATGTGGGTAAGTAACTGGCTCAGTGATAGAAAACAGAGGGTGGTTATTAACAGCACATAATACGATTGGGTCACTGTCACTAGTGGGGTACCACAGGGGTCAATATTGGGTCCTATTCTCTTCAATATATTTATGAATGATCTTGTAGAAGGCTTGGACAGTAAAATATCAATTTTTGCAGATGACACTAAACTGTGTGAAGTAATTAAGAGGACAGTATACTGCTACAGATGTATCTAGATAGACTGTAGGCTTGGACAGAGAAGTGGCAGATGAGGTTTAACACTGACAAATGTAAGGTTATGCATATGGGAAGGAATAATGCAAGTCACCAGTACATACTAAATGGTAAAACACTGGGTAACACTGACATGGAAAAGGACCTAAAAATTTTAGTAAACAGCAAACTAAGCTGTGGAAACCAGTGTTAGACAGCTACTGCCAAGGCCAATAAGATAATGGATTGCATCAAAAGGGGCATACATGCCTGTGATGAGAACATAGTCCTGCCACTTTACAAATCACTAGTCAGACCACACATGGAGTACGGTGTACAGTTCTGGGCTCCTGTGAACAAGGCAGACATGGCAGAGCTGGAGAGGGTTCAGAGGAGGGCAACTAAAGTAATAATTGGAATGGGTGGCCTACAGTACCCAGACAGATTACCCAAATTAGGGTTATTCACTTTAGAAAAAAGACGACGAGGGGAGATCTAATAACTATGTATAAATATATCAGGGGTCAATACAGAGATCTCTCCCATCATCTATTTATCCCCAGGACTGTGACGAGGGGACATCCTCTGCGTCTGGAGGAAAGAAGGTTTGTACATAAACATAGAAGAGGATTCTTTACGGTAAGAGCAGTGAGACTATGGAACTCTCTGCCTGAGGAGGTGGTGATGGTAAGTTCACTAAGAGTTCACGAGGGGCCTGGATGTATTTCTGGAGGGTAACAATATTACAGGTTATAGTTACTAGAGATGGGTTGTTGATCCAGGGAGTTATTCTGATTGCCTGATTGGAGTCGGGAAGGAATTTTTCCCCTAAAGTGGGGAAAATTGGCTTTTACCTCACACGTTTTTTTTTTTCCTTCCTCTGGATCAACTTGTAGGATAACAGGCCAAACTGGATGGACAGATGTCTTTTTTCGGCCTTATAAAAATAATTAAAAAGGCATCACAGGGCTCTGATTGGATATCATGACTGCGTGGGGCCTACTGAAGCTTCCCAAGCCTGTTACGGAAATCTGCCTGCAAAGCTGTGCCTGAAGGACAGCTCAGCAGAGAGAGCAGCAGAATCCCATTCCCCATAATAGTTCTCTATATCATGGTGAATGGGACAAGGGATCAAAAGTTCTATCCCCCTAAGGGGCTAAAAGTTATTGTAAATTACTAAAAAAAACAATGAACAAACAACTTATCTTTGGTGGTTTCCTTTAATGTGGGCTGTTCTTTTGGCTCCCTATCATCACCTTTTTGTGAGAAATGCTGTCTGTGACAATTTGATTTATCTACTCCACGTTTTGCTGGAGGTCTACTGATGCATACTGTGTAAGGATCACATCAATACTTCCATTGTCTAATAAATCCAGTACAATAAGGTTTCTCCATTATGCTAATTTTCCAGGGTAGCTTGCTTGCCTCGTTAGATAGTAACATAGTAACATAGTTTATAAGGCCGAAAAAAGACATCTGTCCATCCAGTTCGGCCTGTTTTCCTACAAGTTGATCCAGAGGAAGGCAAAAAACCCTGTGAGGTAGAAGCCAGTTTTCCCCACTAGGGAAGAAAATTCCTTCCCGACTCCAATCAGGCAATCAGAATAACTCCCTGGATCAACGACCCCTCTCTAGTAACTATAACCTGTAAGATTATTACCCTCCAAAAATACATCCAGGCCCCTCTTGAACTCTTTTAGTGAACTTACCATCACCACCTCCTCAGGCAGAGAGTTCCATAGTCTCACTGCTCTTACCGTAAAGAATCCTCTTCTATGTTTGTGTACAAACCTTCTTTCCTCCAGACGCAGAGGATGGCCCCTCGTCACAGTCACAGTCCTGGGGATAAATAGATCGTGGGAGAGATCTCTGTACTGACCTCTGATATATTTATACATAGTTATTAGATCTCCCCTCAGTCGTCTTTTTTCTAAAGTGAATAACCCTAATTTTGATAATCTTTCTGGGTACTGTAGTCCACCCATTCCAGTTATTACTTTAGTTGCCCTCCTCTGAACCCTCTCCAGCTCTGCTATGTCTGCCTTGTTCACAGGAGCCCAGAACTGTACACAGTACTCCATGTGTGGTCTGACTAGTGATTTGTAAAGTGGCAGGACTATGTTCTCATCACGGGCATCTATGCCTCTTTTGATGCAGCCCATTATCTTATTGGCCTTGGCAGCAGCTGTCTGACATTGGTTTCTGCAGCTTAGATTTCTGTTCACTAAAATTCCTAGGTCCTTCTCTATGTCAGAGTTACCCAATATTTTACCATTTAGTATGTACTGGTGACTTGCATTATTCCTTCCCATATGCATAACTTTACATTTGTCAGTGTTAAACCTCATCTGCCACTTCTCTGCCCAAGCCTCCAGTCTATCCAGATCCATCTGTAGCAGTGTACTGCCCTCTTCTGTGTTAATTACTTTACACAGTTTAGTGTCATCTGCAAAAATTGATTGATATTTTACTGTGCAAGCCTTCTACAAGATCATTAATAAATATATTGAAGAGAATAGGGCCCAATACTGACCCCTGTGGTATCCCACCACATTATTCTTATTAGATATCCTATATTTGGTCCTATAGATTGGTATCCTTCCAATAAATGTACCCTTTACTGCTTTGCTATTTAATTGGTAAGGACACCCATGTGTTGTTCCAACTATGAGAGGGCAATGTATGCGTTCAGCCTGTGGTTACTTAGAAGCTAATGCTGTTGGGTTTTCTCATCCACGCTTCGCCATCCCCTGTTATAGGCTCTGGCTGCCTTGTGCTGGTGACGTCAGCAGGGAACCCGGTACTGAAAAGGGAAGTGTCGTTGTCAAGGTATTTAAATGGGTGGTGGGGCATCCCGCACTTCTGACAGACGCCACTGGAATACGCCCTTATAATGTCAGTGTTATACAATACATTCCAGAACTTTAACGGTTACATGGCATCATAAATCAATATAATTCTATGCAACCACGTCAGTGCTGGGAGGTCAGGACAGCTGCTGTCGCTGACATACGCTGAGAGTCCAATGCATGAAACTCGCTCATGTGAAGGGTGCCTTAGAGGGTTAGAATCTGGGATCTTTATCCCATTCACCTGTCATCGCCATTCCCTGTATTATACAGCAGCTTGCACCATATAATTGCAGGCGCATAATGCCATACATGTACACCAATATGCGTTAAGGGGTTAAAATGCAAAGCATGTCAATTGCTTGTGTGATTTTGCACCTTATACAGTGCCTTGCAAAAGTATTTGGCCCCCTGGAACTTTTCAACCTTTTGCCACATTTCAGGCTTCAAACAAAAATATATAGCATTTTAAATTTGGGTCACAATTGTGAAGTGGAACGAAATTTATTGGATCATTTAAACTTTTTTTGTAATAATAAAACTGAAAAGTTGGGCGTGCAAAATTATTCGGCCCATTTACTTACAGTTCAGAAAACTCACTCCAGAAGTTCATTGAGGATCTCTGAATGATCCAATGTTGTCCTAAATGACTGATGAAGATAAATAGAATCCACCTGTGTGTAATCAAGTCTCCGTATAAATGCACCTGCTCTGTGATAGTCTCAGGGTTCTGCATCATGAAGACCAAAAAACACACCAGGCAGGTCCGTGATACTGTTGTGGAGAAGTTTAAAGCTGGATTTGGATACCAAAAGATTTCCCAAGCTTTAAACATCCCAAGGAGCACTGTGCAAGCGATCATATTGAAATGGAAGGAGTATCAGACCACTGCAAATCTACCAAGACCTGGCCATCCATTTAAACTTTCATCTCAAACAAGGAGAAGACTGATCAGAGATGCAGCCAAGAGGCCCATGATCACTCTGGATGAACTGCAGAGATCTACAGCTGAGGTGGAAGAGTCTGTCCATAGGACAACAATTAGTCGAACACTTCACAAATCTGGCCTTTATGGAAGAGTGGCAAGAAGAAAGCCATTTCTCAAAGATATCCATAAAAAGTTTCGTTTACAGTTTGCTACAAGCCACCTGGGAGACACACCAAACATGTGGAAGAAGGGGCTCTGCTCAGATGAAACCAAAATCCAACTTTTTGGAAACAATGCAAAACGATATGTTTGGTGTAAAAGCAACACAGCTCATCACCTTGAACACACCATCCCCACTGTCAAACATGGTGGTGGCAGCATCATGGTTTGGGCCTTCTTTTCATCAGCAGGGACAGGGAAGATGGTTAAAATTGATGGGAAGATGGATGGAGCCAAATACAGGACCATTCTGGATGAAAACCTGTTGGCGTCTGCAAAAGACCTGAGACAAGGACGGAGATTTATCTTCCAACAAGACAATGATCCCAAACATAAAGCAACATCTACAATGGAATGGTTCAAAAATAAACGTATCCAGGTCTTAGAATGGCCAAGTCAAAGTCCAGACCTGAATCCAATTGAGAATATGTGGAAAGAGCTGAACACTGCTGTTCACAATCGCTCTCCATCCAACCTCAAAGAGCTCGAACTGTTTTGCAAGGAAGAATGGGCAAGAATTTCAGTCTCTAGATGTGCAAAACTGATAGAGACATACCCCAAGCGACTTGCAGCTGTAATTGCAGCAAAAGGTAGCGCAACAAAGTATTAATGCAAGGGGGACGAATAATTTTGCATGCCCCACTTTTCAGTTTTATTATTACAAAAAAAGTTTAAATAATCCAATAAATTTCGTTTCACTTCACAATTGTGACCCACTTGTTGTTGATTCTTCACCAAAAATTTAAAATGTTATATCTTTTTGTTTGAAGCCTGGAATGTGGCAAAAGGTTGAAAAGTTCCAGGGGGCCGTATACTTTCGCAAAGCACTGTATATAGTATTTTTCCCCATAGACTTCATTGGAGTTGTTAACATAAAATATATCTTTATCAAAAACAGCAAAAAAAAAAACACAAACAAAACAGTGCGTCTGATGTGTGTTTTAACCCCTTCGCTACCAACGCCACACATGTACGGTGCTGGAGAGATGGCCAAACATGCGCAAGCGGGCATCATGACCAGCAAGTCTCCACTGTTTTTCCACTAGTGACAGCGACCGGCAATAATGAGATCATTAAAGCCTTTAGATGCCATGCTAAAGTGAGATCACTGCATCTAAAGGACGAAAAACCCGGAAGCACTTCTTACCGGCATCCTCTGCAGCCAATGAGTATGCCAGTTATTGGTTTCAATGTGCTGGGTCTTGCTGAATAGACCCAAGATATTGAAGCTGCAATTCTTATTTTGGCCAGCAGGTGGCAGGACAATATATGAAATGAGCAATTGTATTTTGTAGGCTCAAATACGAGCTTCAAAATCATTTTTTTTTTTAAAAAAAGTTTAAAAATCTTAGATATAAAAAATATAAAAGTTTAAGTATTCCCCTTTTGTAAAATAAATACATAAATAACAAAAAATATAAACATAATGGGTATCACCGCGACTGAAAACACCTGTATTATTAAAATACAAAAATATTTTTCCAATATGGCAAATGGCAAAACGGGAAAAAAAATCAGAATGGGCAAGTTACCATTTTTTCATTGCTTCTCGTACCACCCAAAATTTAATTAAATATGATCAACAAGTCACACACACTCCAAAATGGTATCAATACAAACTACAGATTGTCCAGCAAAACAATTAGCCCCCACACATCTCAGTTAATATAACTCAGTAAATATAACTAGATCATTTGAATGTGAATGGGGATCTGTCATCTATGCCAACTTCTGGCTGGACGAAGAATTCTTCATGTAGCGTTTTTTTTCTGGCCAAAAGCCATCATATAGGACAGATACAGTGAACTCTGGCAGTCTCTTCCTCTGCTGGAAAGACTGCCACAGTTAAAAAAGCAGATGTGAATGCGGCCTTAAGACTGTGCGAAAAATGTGGAACCCACCTGTGTAACATATAGACATGGTAACAGAACCATGCCTACTACAGAGATATGATACATGTATAGTGTATGTGAATGTTTATAAATATATGCTCAGTGTACATGTGAGTGTATATAGCTATATGTACAGTCTACGTTTGACTATATAGATACTGTATATGTACAGTGTACGTGTGACTATATAGATATATGTCCCGCGACAGCGTATGTGTGAGTATATATATATATATATATATATATACAGATCCAAGAAGCGAGGCAGCACTCCAAAATGGTGAAGACCGCTTATTCCCACAATGCAACGTTTAAGCCTACTCCATGAGGCCTTTCTCAAGCATACAGACTAGTGCAACAATGCAGCATAAATAGGTGAAATGGGAGGATACAACCCTCATGTGACCAATTAGCATAATGAATACATCAAAAACACAAGTGAAAGCAAAGTACAATAACAAAAATGCAAAATAAATCATACTGCCATGTGGTATCACATAGTAATCAAGTGGCATATATTATCAAACTGTAACAAAAGTGCACATGTATTGCAAGTCTGTCATAGTGTGTCATTATTGTGAACACAAATCCACATACATAAAACACCACAGAAAAAGTGTATTCAAAACAAAGAAGGCGATCAAAAGTTGCCATCACCTGTACCTGCTCTGGGGATCACAGATCGGGGTATGCATCCAGACAAGAAAATAGAGTCTGTGTAGTTCCACTGCGCATGCGCCAAACAACGAGATCACATGATCGCAAGTAGCCATTTGACCCGCGATGGGGTCCAATGTAGCCCCTACGTATGCTAATATTTTTATGGCCCACCTAGAGGAGGATTTCTATGTATCGCCCCACTTTTCCCATATTTTGGGCTAGTGGCGGTACATAGATGACATCTTCCTCATTTGGAGCCATACGGGGGCCACATTGGACACCTTTCACAGGTTTCTGAATATGATAGACCCTGAGATCAGATTCACCCTGGTACAGTCCATGGATTCTATACAATTCTTGGATACATTGGTAGGGGTAAAGGGTGAACGCCTTACCACAGACCTTTATTCTAAACCGACTGATTGCAATAGCCTGCTTAGGTTTGAGAGCTGCCATCCATGACCTATGATCAACTCTCTGCTGTCAGGTCTGGTCACCGGAGAACATAGGTTTCTATGTTTTGCTTGGTATTCTGAGTTTTTGTGTGTTTCTGTTTAGTGCCTACGCCTTGCCTTTAACCATGTTCACACTGTGGGTTGTTTTGGAGCCAACGCCCATCTTCATGTTTGGTTTGTCTACTTAGGGTTAATACTAAGGTGCTGGGCTGAGTGGCTTCTCAGAATCCGGTCCATTCAGAACCTGGGGGTGGGATATCTTCCTGCATAAATACCTACCTTCCTCTCTGCTCTTTGCCGATTTTTGCAAATCCTTGCTATTCCTGCTTGTGCGTTGTATCGTGTGTATTCCACTGCTTATTTGACCCTTGGCTCGTACCTGACTACTCTACCGTCTTCTGATTTTGTACTGACGTTATCTCTGGTTTTCTGACACGGCTAGCTGACGATTCTCTGTGTTTTGTTCGTCTCTGTTTTTCCTTTTCCCTGCAGCTTAGTCAAGAGTAATTGCAGTCCTCGTGGTTGTCGCCGTGTCGCCTAGGACACGGAGGCAATTAGGCAGGGACAGGGGTTGGGGAGAGCTCAGGGATCACATCTCCCTTTTCTGTGTACCCCAACCTTGACATCTGCCATATAGCCAACTCCTCAGGGTCCCTAGGATTGTGAAGGACCCGAGTGTTCGGGAACGGAGACTGCAACAGATGCCTGCTAAATTCCATGCTAGGGGTTACCCGAGGAGGTTGGTTAGGCATCATAGGCTGAGAGTTGCACATATGGAGTCTGGTGATGACAAGGCAGTCACGGGTAATGAATCTGTATCACGGATTCAGTTTATTTCGAGTTTTTCAGAGCAGAGCCAGGAAGTAGCCAAGGTGCTCCGTAAACATTGGCCTATATTGTCTGTTAATTTACAGAAGATTCCAGAGTTTCAAGCTCCACCTCTGATGTCTTATAGACGTTCTAGGAACATTAGGGACACTTTGGTACTCGCAGGGCGGGTTGGGGCTCCGTACCAGGTCCAAAGCTATATTGGACGGAGGAGACTGGGATGTTTCCCATGCCTGTCCTGTGTGAATTGCCAATATTTGGTTAGAGCTGAGTCCTTTATGGATCCACAGGCGGGCAGAAATTATGACATCAGACATTTCCTTACATGTGATACCTCTTTTATCATTTTATCATTTATGTGTTGATGTGCCCCTGTGGTTTATGGTATGTGGGGGAATCTACCCTTGATGCCAAAACCAGGATCACACAAAACAGATATTCCATTCGCAAGAAGCGTAAGGATCTACCTGTTCCCAAGCATTTTGTGGAGGTTGGTCACACGGAGAGGGATCTACGGTTTATGATCATCGACCATATACCCCCACGCAACAAGGGGGGCAATAGGGAACGGGTCTTGAAACGCACAGAGTTGCAATGGATCTATAGGCTGAATACTTTGCGACCACATGGTGTTTCTGTAGAGGTTTTCGTCTCTGTCATCTCATGCGCTCTGTCCTCGCCGACTATTGTTTTCTAGAGATGAGCGAGTAGTGAAATATTCGAAATTCGATTCGAATAGACTGCGAAATTCGACTATTCGACCAGATATCGAATCCCATTAAAGTCTATGGGGAAAAAATGCTCGCCACTTGGAAATCTCAATTCGACCACTTGGAGGTCACCAAGTCCACCCTGGAACCTCAGAAAAGGATGCCAACACTGCTGGAATGCAACTAGGACAGCAGGGGAAGCATGTCTGGGTGCATATAACGCGCCCAAGTCGCACTATTACGCCACTATCACAGCCTCTCAACAATACACTCCAAACACAATATAACCTCTCTGTAAAGTGAGACCATACAAGGAAACCTTCTTTCCTCTACATTGCCATGGACCCCAAGCCAAACTAGACAAAAAAGAAGATGAAATTCTGCACCCCTTAAAATCACGTTGCCTATGACAACCACAGATGGCATAGGCAAGGGGGAAAGCAAATAGACCCCACCCCTAATTGTCAGTGTGTGTGTGTGTGTGTGAGATGTGGTCAGACATGTCTTCTTTAAAATGTAAAAAACAACTCAAAAACACATGCAGAAGCCTTAAAATGCCCAAATTGTTGGCGCTTGAGATGTCAGTGACCCGATCTGGCCCAGTGTCATGTCTAGCAGGTAAAGCAGTGGGGATGTTGAGGGATGCATAGGACCGCAAAAGGCAGGAAGAGGCCGTGGGCTGGCCAGAGGCTCATGGAAAATTTTGTGGAGGCCCAAGAGGTGAGACGTCTTAAAAATTGTGTGGAGGCTAAAGAGGTGAGACCTCTTAAACATTTTGTAGAGCCCCAAGAGGTGAGACCTCTTAAAAATTATGTGGAGGCCCAAGAGGTGAGACCTCTTAAAAATTATGTGGAGGCCCAAGAGGTGAGACCGCTTAAACATTTTGTGGAGGCCCAAGAGGTGAGACCTCTTAAACATTTTGTACAGGCCCAAGAGGTGAGACCTCTTAAAAATTATGTGGAGGCCCAAGAGGTGAGACCTCTTAAAAATGATGTGGAGGCCCAAGAGGTGAGACCTCTTAAAAATTATGTGGAGGCCCAAGAGGTGACACCTCTTAAACATTTTGTGTAGGCCCAAGAGGTGAGACCTCTTAAAAATTATGTGGAGGCCCAAGAGGTGAGACGTATTAAAAATTATGTGGAGGCCCAAGAGGAGAGACGTGTTAAAAATTATGTGGAGGCCCAAGAGGTGAGACCTGTTAAAAATTATGTGGAGGCCCAAGAGGTGAGACCTGTTAAACCTTTTGTGGAGGCCCAAGAGGTGAGACCTGTTAAAAAGTTATGTGGAGGCCCAAGAGGTGAGCAATAAATATATACATTTTTCTTATTTACGGAGCAATTCTACGGCGGTTAAGGAGGAGGAGGAGGAGGTGGAGGAGGAAATGGCACTTCATACAGATGGCACTTCACTTGTGGCTGCTTTCCACTGTTAACCTCTTAAACCTTTTGTGGAGGCCCAAGAGGTGAGACCTGTTAAAAATTATGTGGAGGCCCAAGAGGTGAGCCATAAATATATACATTTTTCTTATTTACGGAGCAATTCTACGGCGGTTAAGGAGGAGGAGGAGGAGGTGGAGGAGGAAATGGCACTTCATACAGATGGCACTTCACTTTTGGCTGCTTTCCGCTGTTAACCTCTTAAACCTTTTGTGGAGGCCCAAAAGTTGAGACCTGTTAAAAATAATGTGGAGGCCCAAGAGGTGAGACCTGTTAAACATTTTGTGGAGGCCCAAGAGGTGAGACCTGTTAAACATTTTGTGGAGGCCCAAGAGGTGAGACCTGTTAAACATTTTGTGGAGGCCCAAGAGGTGAGACCTGTTAAAAATTATGTGGAGGCCCAATAGGTGAGACCTCTTAAACATTTTGTGCAGGCCCAAGAGGTGAGACGTGTTAAAAATTATGTGGAGGCCCAAGAGGTGAGACCTGTTAAACATTTTTGTGGAGGCCCAAGAGGTGAGACCTGTTAAAAATTATGTGGAGGCCCAAGAGGTGAGACCTCTTAAACATTTTGTGGAGGCCCAAGAGGTGAGACCTGTTAAAAATTATGTGGAGGCCCAAGAGGTGAGCCATAAATATATACATTTTTCTTATTTACGGAGCAATTCTACGGCGGTTAAGGAGGAGGAGGAGGAGGAGGTGGAGGAGGAAATGGCACTTCATACAGATGGCACTTCACTTTTGGCTGCTTTCCACTGTTAACCTCTTAAACCTTTTGTGGAGGCCCAAAAGGTGGAGACCTGTTAAAATTATGTGGAGGCCCAAGAGGTGAGACCTGTTAAACATTTTGTGGAGGCCCAAGAGGTGAGACCTGTTAAACATTTTGTGGAGGCCCAAGAGGTGAGACCTGTTAAACATTTTGTGGAGGCCCAAGAGGTGAGACCTGTTAAAACATTTTGTGGAGGCCCAAGAGGTGAGACCCGTTAAAAATTATGTGGGAGGCCCAATAGGTGAGACCTCTTAAACATTTTGTGGCAGGCCCAAGAGGTGAGACCTGTTAACATTTGTGGAGGCCCAAGAGGTGAGACCTGTTAAACATTTTGTGGAGGCCCAAGAGGTGAGACCTGTTAAACATTTTGTGGAGGCCCAAGAGGTGAGACCTCTTAAACATTTTGTGGAGGCCCAAGAGGTGAGACCTGTTAAACATTTTGTGGAGGCCCAAGAGGTGAGACCTGTTAAACATTTTGTGGAGGCCCAAGAAGTGAGACCTGTTAAACATTTTGTGGAGACCCAAGAGGTGAGACCCGTTAAAAATTATGTGGAGGCCCAATAGGTGAGACCTCTTAAACATTTTGTGCAGGCCCAAGAGGTGAGACGTGTTAAAAATTATGTGGAGGCCCAAGAGGTGAGACCTGTTAAACATTTTGTGGAGGCCCAAGAGGTGAGACGTGTTAAAAATTATGTGGAGGCCCAAGAGGTGAGACCTGTTAAACATTTTGTGGAGGCCCAAGAGGTGAGACCTCTTAAACATTTTGTGGAGGCCCAAGAGGTGAGACCTGTTAAACATTTTGTGGAGGCCCAAGAGGTGAGACCTGTTAAAAATTATGTGGAGGCCCAAGAGGTGAGACCTCTTAAACATTTTGTGGAGGCCCAAGAGGTGAGACCTGTTAAAAATTATGTGGAGGGCCCAAGAGGTGAGCCATAAATATATACATTTTCTTATTTACGGAGCAATTCTACGGCGGTTAAGGAGGAGGAGGAGGAGGAGATGGAGGAGGAAATGGCACTTCATACAGATGGCACTTCACTTTTGGCTGCTTTCCACTGTTAACCTCTTAAACCTTTTGTGGAGGCCCAAAAGGTGAGACCTGTTAAAAATTATGTGGAGGCCCAAGAGGTGAGACCTGTTAAACATTTTGTGGAGGCCCAAGAGGTGAGACCTGTTAAACATTTTGTGGAGGCCCAAGAGGTGAGACCTGTTAAACATTTTGTGGAGGCCCAAGAGGTGAGACCTGTTAAACATTTTGTGGAGGCCCAAGAGGTGAGACCCGTTAAAAATTATGTGGAGGCCCAATAGGTGAGACCTCTTAAACATTTTGTGCAGGCCCAAGAGGTGAGACCTGTTAAACATTTTGTGGAGGCCCAAGAGGTGAGACCTGTTAAACATTTGTGGAGGCCCAAGAGGTGAGACCTGTTAAACATTTTGTGGAGGCCCAAGAGGTGAGACCTCTTAAACATTTTGTGGAGGCCCAAGAGGTGAGACCTGTTAAACATTTTGTGGAGGCCCAAGAGGTGAGACCTGTTAAACATTTTGTGGAGGCCCAAGAAGTGAGACCTGTTAAACATTTTGTGGAGGCCCAAGAGGTGAGACCCGTTTAAAAATTATGTGGAGGCCCAATAGGTGAGACCTCTTAAACATTTTGTGCAGGCCCAAGAGGTGAGACGTGTTAAAAATTATGTGGAGGCCCAAGAGGTGAGACCTGTTAAACATTTTGTGGAAGCTCAAGAGGTGAGACGTGTTAAAAATTATGTGGAGGCCCAAGAGGTGAGACCTGTTAAACATTTTGTGGAGGCCCAAGAGGTGAGACCTCTTAAACATTTTGTGGAGGCCCAAGAGGTGAGACCTGTTAAACATTTTGTGGAGGCCAAGAGGTGAGACCTGTTAAAAATTATGTGGAGGCCCAAGAGGTGAGACCTCTTAAACATTTTGTGGAGGCCCAAGAGGTGAGACCTGTTAAAAATTATGTGGAGGCCCAAGAGGTGAGCCATAAATATATACATTTTTCTTATTTACGGAGCAATTCTACGGCGGTTAAGGAGGAGGAGGAGGAGGGAGATGGAGGAGGAAATGGCACTTCATACAGATGGCACTTCACTTTTGGCTGCTTTCCACTGTTAACCTCTTAAACCTTTTGTGGAGGCCCAAAAGGTGAGACCTGTTAAAAATTATGTGGGAGGGCCCAAGAGGTGAGACCTGTTAAACATTTGTGGAGGCCCAAGAGGTGAGACCTGTTAAACATTTTGTGGAGGCCCAAGAGGTTGAGACCTGTTAAACATTTGTGGAGGCCCAAGAGGTGGAGACCTGTTTAAACATTTTGTGGAGGCCCAAGAGGTGAGACCTGTTAAACATTTTGTGGAGGCCCAAGAGCGTGGAGACCCGTTAAAAATTATGTGGAGCCCAATAAGGTGAGACCTCTTAAACATTTGTGCAGGCCCAAGAGGGAGACGTGTTAAAAATTATGTGGAGGCCCAATAGGTGAGACCTCTTAAACATTTGTGCAGGCCCAAGAGGTGAGACGTGTTAAAATTATGTGGAGGCCCAAGAGCGTGGACCTGTTAAACATTTGTGGAGGCCCAAGAGGTGAGACCTGTTAAACATTTGTGGAGGCCCAAGAGGTGAGACCTGTTAAACATTTTGTGGAGGCCCAAGAGGTGAGACCTGTTAAAAATTATGTGGAGGCCCAGAGGTGAGACCTCTTAAACATTTTGGGAGGCCCAAAGAGGTGAGACCTGTTAAACATTTTGGAGGCCCAAGAGGTGAGACCTGTTAAACATTTTGTGGAGGCCCAAGAGGTGAGACCTCTTTAAACATTTTGTGGAGGCCCAAGAGGTCGAGACCTGTTAAACATTTTGTGGAGGCCCAAGAGGTGAGACCTGTTAAAAATTATGTGGAGGCCCAAGAGGTACACTCTTAAACATTTGTGGAGGCCCAAGAGTGTGAGACCGGTTAAAAATTATGTGGAGGCCCAAGAGTGAGACCTGTTAAAAATTATGAGGAGGCCCAGAGGTGAGACCTCTTAAAAATTATGTGGAGGCCCAAGAGGTGAGACCTGTTTAAAAATTATGAGGAGCCCAGAGGTGAGACCTCTTAAACATTTTGGGGGGCCCAAAGAGGTTGAAACCTCTTAAACATTTTGTGCAGGCCAAGAGGTGAGACCGTGTTAAAAAATTATGAGGAGCCCAAGAGGTGAGACCTCTTAAACATTTTGTGGAGGCCCAAGAGTGAGCCATAAACATATAAATTTTTCTATTTACGGAGCAATTCTACGGCGGTTAAGGAGGAGGAGGAGGAGGAGGTGGAGGAGGAAATGGCACTTCATTACAGATGCACTTCACTTTTGGCTGCTTTCCACGGTTGGAGAAGCAAAGTCCGGGTCAATCCACTTGCTGTTCATTTTGATTAGCGTCAGCCCTGTCGGCCACTGTCGGTTGACAGGCGGCTGCCGCTTATCGGTTATAATGCCCCCGGCTGCGCTGAACACCCCTTTCTCGATAGCACGCTGGCGGCAGGGCAGGCAAGCACCTCCAAGGCGTACAGGGGACAGTTCCGCCACGTGTCCAACTTGGAGACCCAGTAAGTGTAGGACGCCGAGGGATCGGGTGAGGACAGGGTTACGGTCTGCCAGGTACTCCCGCAAACATCCGCCGATACTTGTCCCTCCTGCTGATAGCGGGCCCCGCAGTGATGGAAGTTGCACGAGGGGGTGCCATGAACGTGTCCCACACCTTTGGAGAGTGTTCCCCTGGTGGCTGTGGGCCTGATGGATGTTGTGGGACTCTGGGAGACCCTCTCCTCTCTGCCGCCAGCGATGGTGGGTGGGAAAATCTCCATCATGTTCTGCACGAGTTTCCCTCTGGTATTCCAGCAATCGATTCGTCCTCTCCTCTTACCGGAATAAAAGAGGAGACGTTATCTTTATACCGGGGGTCCAGGAGGTCGAAGACCCAGTACAGTTTGTTCTCCACTATCCGGACAACACGTGTGTCCCGGAAAAGCAGCCAGCATGAAGTCAGCCATGTGTGCCAGACTCTGAATAGGCATGACCTCACTGCCCCCACCAGAAGGATCACTGCCATTTCCTCCTCTTCCTCTTCCGCCTCCTCTCCGCCCCATCGCGCTGAACCAATGGGACGCACCACAGCCTGACTGCTACCCTCGCCGCCAGCATCCTCCTCCTCTTCCACAGCCACCTCCACGTCGTCCTCCTCCTCGTCCTCCTCCTCCTGCAACTGCCACCGTGAAGCAGACAAAAGTGTGGTCTGACTGTGTAGCTCCGTTGCGTCTCCTCCTACCCCCGTCTCCTCTGCGTGCAATGCGTTCTCCCTTATTGCGATGAGCGATTCTTTAAGGGACGCCTAGGAGCGGGAATGGTTACGCTCACTATAGCGTCCTCGCTGCTGACCTTCTTGGTGACTCCTCAAAGATACGCAGTACATCGCATATGTCTGCCATCCATGGGCCACTCGTGGTTGGCAAACTGAGGGAGCTGAGTTGGAGGCACGCGTGGATTCATAATCTGGTACTCCATCAATGCTCTCTGCTGCCTCACACACCCTGGCCAACATGGAATAGGTGGAATTCCAGCGAGGTGGGCAGGTCGCACAACACAGATGTTCAGGCAAATGAAGGCGTTGCTGGAGTTTTTTTAAGCTAGCAGCAGCTACAGTTGACTTCCGAAAGTGAGCGCACAAGCGCCGCACTTTCACCAGTAGCTCTGGCCAGGTTGGGGTAAGTCTTCAGAAATTTTGGACTACCAGATTAAAAACGTGGGGCCAGGCATGGTACGTGATTGAGTTCGGCAAGCTCCAGAGCCGCCACCAGGTTACGGCCGTTATCGCACACGACCATGCCTGGTCCTAGCTGCAGCGGCGACAGCCCACATCTCCGTCTGCTGCAATATGGCGTCCCTCACCTCTGGGGCGCTGTGCTTCCTGTCGCCCAAGCTGATGAGCTTTAGCACCGCCTGCTGACGTCTCCCCGCGCCAGTGCTGCAACGCTTCCAGCTAGCGGCTGAGGGAGATGTTAAGGCAGAGGAGGAGGAGGAGGAGGAGGAGGGGGGTTTATCAGAACCCATGCTGGCAATCTTGGGCGGGGGTGGTAGGTAGGCCGTCTCTGTTTGCGACCCCGTCCCCGCTTCCACTACATTCACCCAGTGTGCCGTCAAAGAGATGTAGCGTCCCTGGCCGCAAGCGCTTGTCCACGAGTCGGTGGTCAAGTGGACCTTTGCGCTGACTGCGTACCTCAGGGCCCGCCTGATGTTACGCGACACGTGCTGGTGCAGGGCGGGGACGGCACTCCGGGAAAAGTAGTGGCGGCTGGGGACGGAATAGCGAGGTGCGGCAGCCGCCATCAGGTCGCGGAAGGCCTGCGTCTCCACAAGCCTAAACGGCAACATCTCCAGGGCCAGCAGTTTGGAGATGTGGCAGTTTAAGGCTTGGGCTTGGGGGTGACTCGAGGCGTACTTCCGCCTGCGGTCGAACGCCTGCGAGATGGACAGTTGTTGGGACGAGGAGTGTGAAGGTGCAGGCGAAGAGGCGGGGGAAGGGGAGGCTGAAGGAGAAGGCCCCAAAGTAGCC